>JAAPAO010000701.1:0-16633 GCA_013115145.1 Perkinsus chesapeaki
ATTTGGCCCAAGAATGTTCGACCAGGATGGAGCGGTTGTGACTTGTAGAAGGCGCTGCACATGCGTGCACTTCAAAGTGAAGGATTCAATCGCTCCAAATCTTCCTCCTTTTAATCTTCAAAATGAAGGCTTTTGTTTACAATGAGAATGGGGATATTGGGTATTCCAGCGACGGTACGTCTGTTCGACAACCCTCTGTTGAACAAGTTCAAGTAAAGGTCTTAGCGGCCAGTATAAACCCAGTTGATCTCGGACTACCACATGCCCCTATTGTTAAGCAAAACGCGAGAAACAGACCGATTGGTTTTGATTTTGCTGGTGAAGTGACTATCGGTTGTGGTGAGTATAAGAAGGGTGACCTTGTATTTGGTATTGCTCGTCAAGGCTCCTTCTGTGAATATACTGTTGCTGATGTTTCACGTATCACTCACATTCCAAAGGGTATGTCACCAGTGGTTGCTGCCTCATTGCCTGTCGCCTCGCTTGCTAGTCTCCAAGCACTTAATAAAGGCGAGGGCTTAGCTCCTGGAAAGAGCATCTTGATACTTGGTGCAAGTGGCGGAACTGGTGCGAGTGCTGTCCAGATTGCCAAGGCTTATGGTGCTAAGGTTTATGCGGTCTGCAGTGGAAGGAACGCTGAGTATGTTAAATCACTTGGTGCTGATGTGGTTATGGATTATACCAAAGAAGGTTTCCAGCTCCCTAATGAGCAATGCCCTCCCAACAGCGTTGATATGGCTCTCGACTGTGTTAAGAATCCCAACTACGAACCGATGGCTCGTAAAACGTTCAAAGAAGGCGGGAAATATGTAGCTCTTGGCTCTGATAGCCTCACTGACCGTATGGCTTATTTTATGGAACCCTTTTTACCTTTCCCGGTACAAAGGCCGAACTACTGTCAAGTTCTTGTTCAAGTTAACACTAAGGAGCTTGACGAGCTCAGCGATCTCGTTACCTCCGGTAAATTGAAAATTACCATCGATGAGATGCCTTTCACAGAAGAGGGTTGCGAATCGGCCGTTCAAGCTATTAAGGGCCGCCGGGCTCGAGGAAAGGTCGTTATTGTTATGTGACTCTGTTATCGAACGCGGCAAATAACGCACCTGCTTGTCGTTTGTACGGAAGGATTTCGTTTGAACCGGCATTCTAGTAGAAATTCTACTGTAGAGTGATTCTACTATTACTCATCTCGCATTTGTTTTATGATAACCCCAAAATGGGATGTTATGTTACAATCGTCTGACTTGAGTTTGTTAATCTATCATTGATTATTTAGGCTCGCCGATGTGGCCAATCCGAAATGACACACACGAGGTGGAATCGCAACTATGCAGCAAGTGTGGAAGAACACGAGTTTCACCTGGTTAACGTGAAGAACTGGTTTTCGCGAAAACCGCGAAGTGTTACAGTGAAAAACCTTTCCGCGTTAAAACCGCGATAACGCGAAAAACACTTCCGCCATAACGCGTTGTAATGCGTTTTTTGCGCAATGCGAAGTCTAAAACGCGTTTTTTACAACGCCTTAAGTGATATGTTTCTAGTACCCCCAAATACGGCAGAGTGCTATCATAGCACTGCTATGTACAAACTCGAGAATAATAGTCAACAAGGGTAGGACCTGTAGCCTTTTTTGTGGGATGCAAATACGCTGTGTTTAGTGGTTGATAAGCAAAACTCTCTACTGTACGTTTCGTATTCTGTATGGACCCAAGAGGTAGACTTCACGTCAAGCGTGAAGTCCAGGAGGGACATCTCTACACTCCTTTGTTCAATGACCGAGCACATGAGCCGTAGCCAATAATTGATCGAGTAGGAAACGCGTATCGAATGGGCCATGGTACCTCCGATTGATCTCCCTAGCTCGGTTCATAGACTATAACGATGCCGAGAATGGGAAGCAGGACCGTGTAGTCCCTTCGTATACTTGGTGTGTCACTGTTAGTGTTTGTCAGTTAACTATGTTACGCAACACAATACCGTTCATAAAGTTATCTTTGCGCAAGGCAATCTGCAATCTGACGACCGTAGAGTTCAAACCTCTTCGGCACCGCTAAAGCACATCGAACCGCGTTTAACGCATCACTGCTCGCATCACACTCCACGAGCTTGTCGATTTCTCTGTCTGTAAGGATCTTCTGTGGCGGTAAATCTTCATCAATACTGGAAGCTATCTTCCTTCTAGTGGCATCCAACTTCATGTACATCATCCCATGCTTGCCTCCACCGTTGCCCTCCGAGCAAGTTGCGTTCCCGAAAACCCTTGTTAAACAGTTGCCCAGGTCTCCGCTTTTCGGCGACCAAATGGTAGAAGGAACCGAGCGTCGACCACGCACTTTAAAGGTGACATAGGAGTACACCGAGTAAGCGGTCGCATTGAACGTCTCCATCAAGCAACCGGCGCGAAGAAGGCAAACTACAACTACCGCGATGTCTTCCACTCCACAATGCAGAACTTTTCGGCATTTCTCGCTCAGCTTCAACAGTGTCATTTTTTCGTCCTTTTGCGAGGCTTTCTCTAGCTGGTTGAAAATGACATCGGCGATGGACTTGCCATCCGTCCCCGACTTTGCACGTTTGGCTAGCGGCTCGCCAGAGTTCTCAAATTGGCAAACATCACAGTAAGAGTCACAGGACGGAACGACACTGTCTCCCATGTGCGCCGATAGAAACCTTCGTCGACACTCATTGTTAGAGAATGCGTACTGAGCTAAAGCGTAGAGCTCAGCCAAAGCGTTAGGCTTCCAGTAGACCATGACACTTTGCCGGCAAACGTCAAACGGTGAGGCCATCAGAATAGAGATTGCCGGCCGACCGTCACGTCCGCAGCGACCTGATGAAACAATGAAGTGGCTGTGGACTAGATAGGCTCACCGGACTCCTGTTGGTAGTGTTGAAGGGTCGGTGGTAAGGAGTAGTGGATCACCCACCGAACTCCGTCATGATGGACTCCCATCCCGAATGCAACTGTGGCTACGATTACTTCGCTTTCTCCTACCAACAACAATAGCAAAAACGTGTGTAACAAGCCAAAGAGGAAGGGTAGAGGAGCACGAAGCGACAAAGATAATAACAATACCAGTGCTAAGCTTTAACAAAATTCTAAACGCAAAAATTTTCTGTCTTAGCAAAGACAATATCCAGTCGAGTAGGTGAAGGTCTCTACGATAGTGAGTGCGTGCGAGTGTTCTTATGTCTACCTGAAACCCAAGACTTGTGGACAGCTGCTCTGCTGTCAGTGCCAAGATCGCCATGGTACCACACGGAGGGGATGCCGGCCTGTTTTAAGCGAGCGCAAACATCTTCGGTCTCGCGTCGGCTTAGGCAGTATACAATACCACACCTCGACGTGCTTGATAATCTGAGCATGGCTCGATTCTGTGGAACCTGCTAAACAACTTACTTCGTCACCGTGTCGATGAGCAACTCCATCGCTTTCTCCTCTACCCTCGGCTTAAGGAGCACTTTGTAGTATATGTTAGGACGATCGCCAGGAGCTCGTTTGATACTGGTTCGGCTGCGATCGAGGGCCAGCCGTCCGCAGATATCATCGACAACTTGTGGAGTTGCCGTTGCTGTCGTTGCCACTATAGGGACGCCAGGAAAATGCTTTCTGAGGTAGCCTGGTCGGAGTCCAGTCTCGGACCTTACCTCAGCATGCCAAGTTTGAGATAGTCTTGTCGGAAATCATGGCCCCACTGCGATATGCAATGCGCCTCATCAACTGCTATAAGACCGATGCCCTTGGATTCGTGGAGGCGACCAAGAAGGTTCATAAATTGAGTACTCTTTGCAATCCGCTCTGGTGTGACGAACAGTATCTATTTCGTATCAACTATTTTCCAGAGCTCCCTAAGTCTCGACAGAATGACAGAACAAAAACATAATGCGAGCTCGGACGCGGTTTGTGCATTTTCGAACCAGCCAATTTCCACAGCTCTAATCGGCACGACAGCGATGACTTAAATCTTCAATTGTTCACACGATTATAATGAGTCCCATCCCAGGGGACTGACTACCCCTGATGGACCTTGTACTCCATCAATCTTACATCGACAGACATATCTTTCAGCTCCTTACGTATAGTAGTCTGCTCTTGTCTAGATTTTTGTGAACTCAAAAGTCGAGCCTTCACACCAACAGCAATTAAGGATGCAACCTAAAGCACGTTGCATCTTTATTGGCATCACCGAGTCAAGAAGATGTTGAAATGTGCCCCTTCAGTCACTGAAAGGGCATTGTTTTCACTGTAGTCACTAAAGTTCAGTGCAAGTCGTATAAAAGTGAGCGAGTGGTGACCACGATAACCCTCAGGCATTGATTCTGGGCGCCATGAAATAGCGTAGTTCTCACCTGATCGTGCATGAGCGATAAAAGCGGAGACACGACAACGGTGAGCCTCTTAGTCGCCGTCGCCTTGGTGCCTGACTTGGTCGATGCTAGTTGATATGAGCCAACTTACCCATTAATATGGCCGGTAATTGATACACCAAACTTTTGCCGCTTCCAGTAGGGGCGACCATGACGGCATCTGACCCACTCATAATAGCATTAATTACACTCAGTTGATGAGGACGGAACGATGCGATACCAAAGTATCTGAAAAAGCCACATGTGTCCCCTAAAGTCGGCGAGATTAGGCTTCGAATTGAACTTGAACTTTTAGGCGCCCACCACGTAGTGAGCTTGCAGTGTGTGTGTATTTTATAGACCAACGGCGAGTAAGGCTTAGTTAGACCAAGCTGGAACTGAGCTTGGAAATCACAACGTTGGCGTATCTACGCACTTCCTTATTTTCCATTTTTCCGGGGTATTTAACGCTTCCCTTACTAGTACGAATTCGACATTATTAACTTTTTGGCATTCCTTACGGAATTGACACCTGGACGAAAACCAAGTCTGAAGCGCGTTTTTGCGTCGAGCCAAATTCGGGGAGAAATTATGGTAGCTCCAGTGTAGCTAATTAAAACTGCATACTCTTCAGCAGCCTCTCGCACCGCATGGTCCCAGGAGTATCCGGAATCATTCCAGACACACATTGGCGGAGAGGGAGTTGATGAGCAGGAGGAGTTGCGCAGCACTGACAGCTTCGACCGCAGCACCTGAGGAGGCACTAGGAGTCTCGGGCACACTAATCGATCTGGTGTTGTCTCTCGACATGGCACAGGAGGAGTAGTTTACGTCTCTTCGACACTTCAGTTCTTCTATCTGTAAATTGATAACCTCCAGCTCGTTCTCAATGTCAGTCACCGAGTCAGCATCCTCGTCCAGCGAGACCACCTCTGACATTTACTTTCACACTGCTAGGGGGAGATGGCGAGCATTCCCAAACATTTCTATTGGATTTGCCGAAAATCATTTTAGCAGTTCCACAGTAATGCTTCCACCGGAGTTCCTCTTTTACTCGTTAAGTATAGTCGGTTCGAAGCTGCCGCAATGAAAGGCTTGCACTAGTGCCAACACAATTCTAGATAGCACAGAAGCCATCGGAGGCAAGGTTCAGCAGTAGGAGTATTGCATTGATAAACTCGTCGAGTGCTCTTAGCATAGCTCGTCTCCTCAGTGCCTCTGGAAACAGTATTGTGTTTTGCAAATGCTTCTCCGTAAATCTTTTCTCCACGGACAGAGGTCCTCTTCCTCTTCACCACATGCTCAGTTCCTCGATCGACTTCTGCGTTACAGTTTAATACGATATCTTCAAGCACGTACAAATGTGGCATGCGCATCACATCAGGTAGATTCCAGAATCTTCAAGTATCAACTTACCGCCTGAAAACTCGATCAGAAAATCGATCTCCCATCTGAAGTTCCACTGTTAGTCTGCCTCAGCTCGACCCAAGTCACATCTCACTGAAACATTTAACAACTCAACAAAAGTAGCAGAGCTGCAAAACACATCTGCCACTCATCGTTCGTGTCACGTTATCGCGTTTCGTTCCAACAAGACAAACCCCTCTCGAAGAGAGTCCCTCCGCTGCATGGAAAGTAACTGGCTCGGTTTGTTATCAACTTAACGAAAGCCGTGCTGAGGCGGACGTCGCGGTAATTCACAGCAGTATAGCTCTTGTCCTGACCAAGCCCTGGGCGTGTAACTATATCAACACAACTCGAATGCCGAGTAGGCCTCGGAAATAAAACTACAACATCGAATACCATAACGTTCACTCCCCATACTATTATCAACGATAGGACCTGACAAACAACAACAACAACAACAATCACAAATTGGATCAACCGCCACCACCAACGGAAGGCTCACCTTCTCTCTCTCGAGGAGGATCTGCGTCTTCTTCTGGATCTCTCGCCCGACCTAGATCTCGACCGAGAGTCTCTGCGGTGCCGACGTCTACTTGATGATTTGTCTTCCTCTCGAGCGGACCTCCTCCTTCTCGAAGACGACCTCCTGCGCTCGTGGGACCGTGAACGACTCCTTCGACGCGAACGTGACTTGTCCGGAGATGCCATTGAATCATCTAAGTATCAAAAGATATACATGCGTATCGAAATTGCTGTCAAGTCCTCAAGGTAAGATACAACAACCGAGACCAGGTTCAGAGGGGATAGACCGCGCAGCAAAGATTGCGATGCATCCATTGAAGATGCCATAAACACATACGAAAAGCCTTCCATAAAACCATGTCAAATTCTGAACCAGAATTCAGCACGTGACAATGCTCTGGTTTGGAAAGAGATCAGAACTTGTCAGCTCTGTCACCACCCACCTCTGGACTGCTGTCGCCTTCTGTCTTTTCTATCTTCATCATCATCAACCTTCTCCATCCCTTCATCATCGCCCTCCTTTCTCTTCGGGCTTGCTTCCTCCATCTTATCATCATCCTTTCCCTTACCTGCATCCTCTTCCTGCTCACCATCACCAGCTGACGCCACAGTCGCTTCAGTGAACTCGGCAAAGCTGTACGGAATTGAGGCTATCTTTTGCTCGATCTGACACCACCAGATCTCAACACAAATTCTTCCTGCCACTCAAGAAGACTTTTGTATTCATTCGATACTGTTTCGGTCGGAGGTCGCTTCGCTACGCCACAGCGCCCTACAGGCTGTGGAGCAGAGGATAAGACGATCCCGGGGACCTCGAAGATATTTAAAAATTGTATATTGTCACAGTAAATACCGTCATTAACGGTAAGCATTGCTCACGATAAAGACTAGTCCCAACGAATAAAAGTAAGGTCCAATTCAGCTCCATAACTCCAGTCCCCAGCCATGGAGAGACAGAAATGGCGCTGCGAAAAGTTAATGCAGAACCTTCTTAATGCAAGACTAAGACGGCCATGCATCGTATCAATTTTATAATAACTAATCCCCTCGCCAATCAACGGTCTTAGCTATGTCACACACTGCTCGCCACGGAGCAGCTGGTCCGTTACTGCGATTTGCTACTAATCCAGCGAACGAATAAATTCACTCAATCAAGTTCCCACCAACTTCTCTACAAAATATGCATTTACCAAAATCAATTTCGCCACAAAGCTCCCGTCACCGAGCGCCTACCTGTTCACGCGTTTGCTCCAGCAACTCCTTACTCTCCGAATTGTGGTGCCTCGGCAGATAGAACACAGACGGCTGGGCGTTCGTGCGGATGAAGCCTGTCATTTGCCTGGTACACGAGAGCTAGAGGTGTCAGAAAAAGACCACTTACTTGTAGTGAGATTGCAAACGCAGCTTCAACAACTCTATTTTTTTCGCCTCCATTTCCTTAACCACTTGCTCCTGACAACACTCGCTAATTCCCCACCCGTTCGTCGAATTCCCTACCAGTCTTTCGCGATCTTGACGCCTCCTCTCCTCCCACTCCAAACGCCTAATTTCTCGTAAATTATTTCTCTGCCTCGCCAGCTTAGCCTCGACCCTTTGAGTACATTCCTCCTGACCTGAACCACAACCACCGCTATTGGCTTCTTAAAAGTGAGTTACCAACTTTCCACCAAAGCTACGTGATAATTACGCTACCCCCCCCAGAGCCTTCCTTGCCAACGCTATTGGCCAATGCACTCGCTTACTTCTACTTTTACATATTCCTACATCTTCTATAACTTTTCCATTTGACCAGGAGCACCTTTCCAAACGACACGAGGAATTCCACGTCCTAGTTCTCGTATTAATGTTCAGTTCTACTTCTTAATATTTTACTTCTCTACTCCCCTCCAAGTAGCTTATTGCCTTACGTTGAGTCGTCTCCCTTTTTTTATCCCTCTCCAACCTCTGTTTGGCACTTCCAAGATGACCCAGGAGATTCCCAAACATCCTCCTATTTCGTTTGATACTTTCTTTAATCTAAATAACCATAATAATAGCAGCTCTGATGCCGACCAATTATATTAATAAACGATATCCTTTTAATATTCTTCCCCATGCTCGGAAGTATACACTCACCGACCTTCATCATGCAATTGTGAGTTTTCCCAGCGAAAAGTTGAGATTTCCGAATATTAAAATAAACCTTGCACTGATTCATTTGTAATAGTGAATATGATACTCTCCAATTCACACCGCTAACATATTGAGGGTCGAATGGGATATAGAACTAATAACATTGGTTTAATAATGAAAGATGAAATTGAAAGCATAAAACATATTGAAATGTTTTGAATTTTTTACTAAGAAATAAAAAACTGAATAATTAATAATAAAGAGTGTTACCCAACCTAACAGCTTCAAGCAGTTACCTATCAACATCTAAACGAAGCAACTGTCCACCCATTGAGTTCCATTACGCTGAGACTTATCAAAATTAACAACCAAAGCACCCTACATTACACCTCCTAACATCAACCCTATTCCCCGTCAACCAGCTCCCTCCCATGGTCCTACCTGTGGACTAGCTTCCGAGAACCCTCCCAACTCGCTCTGTATAAACCTCGCCTTGGCTTCCTTCTCCCGCTGCTCTTCAGGCAATTCCTCTCCCCTAGATCCACCCTGTGTTTGCTGTCGTCCTCCTCTGCCATCTGCCCAACAACTTTCTTGCGCGCCACGAAATTAACCTCTTACCAGCAGTTTCTCCAGTATCCCCACCTGCCTCATCATCCTGGTCATAATCAACAATCCCGCCGACCTCATTCGCATCGACTGGCGGTGGTTTAGTCTCTGCAAGTCGTTCTTGAATCCGAGCGCTAAAATACAGGAAAAATGCCTCTCCCGGGATTCGAACCTTGAACCACTAATACATTGAAAAGCGTTGTCTACGTACATGTGGCGATGTCCCAAACAAGTCGTAGTGATAATGTAATGTAATGAAACGGTTGGAAGATACCCTCCATCATAGGTTATAAAACCAATCCATATTAATAATAGTTCATATAATCTACTTTACACCGTTCGAGCGCCCTTTCAAAATGTAAAATTGAATTCACTAATCTTCAATCAAAGATGTAGTATTAGTACATTCATATATATAATTTATATCCCTCCTAGACTCCTTCTCGATGGTGGTGGTAGTAAATGGCGGCACTTTTCATTCCACACAGACGACCGAGGCTTCCCATTACGACCAAGATGGAAAGTAATGGAAGGTCTTTAGTGACACACTTCGATTCACAGGCCTATATGATCCCCTCCTTTAATCCTCCCTATTACTGTTCTTCCCTCAACTTGTCCATTTCCCTATTAATATCATGCTCATCCCCTCTTTCCCTGTCATCCTTATTTCTCACCGGACTCGTCGATAAGGAATCCTTTCTAGTGCGAGATGACGTCCTCCTGCTGCCGGTTGCTGCTGCTGAAGTTGACATTGCCTCAAGGACAAAAGGAGCGCGCCACGAAATTACAGCCCAAAGCTACTGACTGACATCCCAAGCGCTCAACGCAACAATCCAAAGCAAGAATCGCTGAGCACGTTAGTCTGGCATGCTTTCCATCAAAAGGTCTCGAGTTCGTTCCTCGGCATCCTTATAACTCTTTCACACCACATAACTTGGCACATGGTTTCATTATGCTTCCTCGAAGATTCCTAAGAATAACCAACTACGGCGAGCTGACTACAAACCATAGCGAAGTCTCGATTGCGAATCTTTCTAGCACACATCGAAGGCAAAGAGTAAGAACAACAAACAACCTCGAGCAGCTTCAAAGATCTCCAATGCTTAAACATATGTACATATGATCCAAGAATCCAACTGCGCTAGATTCTGGTCATCTGTTCGGCTTGAAATTATTAATGCAGGGGAGTCCCTCGGCCCCCTGGACGTCTGCCCACCTGGAAATGCACTCCCTAACAAAATGAGCAGCTTTGTGGCCACCATCAATGTCCATTGTAATAGTTGGTGTGTGTCGACACCAATGCATCGATTTCATATCCAACCAGGAGGCGTCATGCAACCGATGGTGCTGAGGGACAAATCATACCCTGTCCAGTTGAGGACGATGAGCAACGGAAGGAATGTACCTTATCTCTATCTGTATTTCACATTCACAGAATCCTCTATTTCCCAGTCTGGGGGCTCCTACGGTACAAGTCCGTAGACCGCGTTGGGAGCACATTGAGAAAGAATGCGTCAACACGAACCTTGAAAATTGCACCAAAACATCTTCCTTCAGTCGAGCATGTCTGTCCATGGAGCAAAATATTTACAGCTCGATGGCCAACTATGTGAACTACCAAACAGTCGCGCGCATCCCCAAACCAAATATGATACATCCTACTTAGAATGGAAATGTGATAACACATCCATCAGGATCGTATCAGCCTAATCCACATCCTCGACAATGAAATACACCTGGGCAGCGATTCAGGCCCCGCGGCCGCCCGCCAGCGCTAGCAGCTCCAAGAGACTCGAAAGCCAAGCGTTAGCACTACCTTCCCCAAAACTCTATTTTCGATCATTACTTCCAAAATCTCACACGAATGTTGTCTATGTAAATCATTAAGAATCTCAATCGTCACCGACGAGGCAATATTATCCAAATGAATCACTCGAACCGTTCTTCCCCTCTTCCACCCCCTACCTCTGCCTCGCTCCGACAGCCCTCCACGGCTCCTCGAATATCTCGAAAAAGCGTCTGGTCATGCAAATGCCAATCAATGCATTGCCGACACTCCGACGAAATAGAAATAACCATCAACGTCTGCAAACTACCGCGCGCCACAAAATTAATACAAACTAAAACAAAACCACTTCAAACAGAGACAAAGCTCGGGAAAACTAATAAAAAATCGTCAAAGGAAAAAAGTCACTCGCCACAAAATTGCCTCCAGGCTTCAGCGAGTCTCTGTATTCCCAGACGTATCTCTTCCTCCGGATAGAATGCCCATGACAGCCGAATGCAGTCCTGACCGCAACTGCTGTCAACTGAGGTACGCACACCTGAGCGATATCGATCATGTGATGATGATGAAAATAATTATCTTACCTGGAAGAAAGCCAACCCCTTTGTCGCGGCAGAACTCGAGAAAATCTGTAGTGTTCTTGCCATCAGGCATTCTGATAAGGATTAACATTCTCTATGTTGTCTCCACCAAGATTCGAACACACGCCTCTTGCATAAGAGCACGCCGCTCTACCGCTAGGCCATAACTCCATACTACTTCTTGAACTTCAACCATAGGAAGTAACCGCCCGTAGGGACGTGACAAGTGACATATTCCGACATACACTCCTTTAACGCCGATACCATCTCTCCCAATCGTGACGTATGGATCCTTCGCACGTCATCCTAAACGCAATCAACTGACCACAAAAAAACAAACAACAGCAACTCGCCAAATACAATCGCTCGTCGGGGAGAGCGATCACCAGGCTAAGCCGAAACTCCCGCGAGGGAGTGACGAATTGCTCGGCCATAAAACTTTACGACTCGCAAGATCATCGCGAAACCTAATCGAGCTTATGAGAAGTGATTCTGCTTAGTGGAACCCTGGGAATACCAATGCCGCGTCATCTCGCTAAGGAGCCTGGAAAAACTTCATTATTTTTTTCAAACACTAAATTCAAAGATCAGCCTCCACCGGGTGGAGTCCACCCAAGGATTTTTCTCACTCGCCACGAAATCCCCGAGCTGCCTCGCCTCGCACGTTTATATAGCTTCTTCGCGCCACAGACATTTTCAAATCTTCAAACCTCACTTTCCCGGAAAATTCATCCGAAAAGTGAACCTCATTATTCTCCTTCTAACTATTACCAAATGCTCCTTTAAATGTCCGTCCATCATCAGCTGTGTCACAGCTTCAACCAAAACCGGAGGAGGGCCACCGCCGCTCACTGAAGGTCGAGATACGATTATACCACGCCGCCAAAACTCACACAAAACTCCACTCGGCATTATCTTCGGTATGTTTTCGGGATGAGTATGATACCAACCCAGACGGAGTCCCGGTGCCAGTATCTACGGAAAAAACATCCGAAAATTTTCCACGTCACCAAATCAAGCAAAGAAACATTTTAATTAATTTTTCCGCGGAGGACCGCCTGAAAAATCCGCCCATTTGCTGTATGCTTTCCGGGACATCAGCCTATATAATACTACTAATACATCGATAAGAAACCTAATCAGGAACAATGTCCATCTCCCGGAGCTCGGCCTCCAGTGGCTCT
The DNA here is from genome assembly GCA_013115145.1 of Perkinsus chesapeaki. NCBI lineage: Eukaryota > Perkinsozoa > Perkinsida > Perkinsidae > Perkinsus > Perkinsus chesapeaki. Next base: position 12,546 of record JAAPAO010000701.1, read on the forward strand.
ACTGCTGACTAGGCTGCAAGCTGTCTTTGTTATAATACTAGTTTGGTAGTGTGTGCGCGATTCAAGTGAGATAAATACAGCATTTATTAATATATATATTAGTCATAATAAGGTCTATAACCTTACATCAATATTATATAGTATTATCAACTATAGTTTGAGTTGATATATTAGTAATAACATTATACTTCTTTTAATCTATACAACCTATCTCAAGCCCAAGCAACCCCATCAAGATTCCCGAAAAAATCAATTAATTTAGCCCTTCCTTCGGCCCGAGTAGTATCACCTTCGAAAACGATCCGCATACAACACACTGCTTCATCCACTCTTCATTTTCACAGGCCACTTGCATCAGCGATCGAATTGGTGGTGACCTGATTGATTTTATTATTAATATCTTCCCGATGTGATCCCACTTTACGATATTATTAGTAGAGTTAGCGTCGTAATAAAGAAGACCGTATGGTTCATCAGATATTACCTGACAAAAATCCTCCCACACAAGGTCGAACAGGGAAGGAAAATTGACGAAACTTTTCAGAAGAATCGAAAAATCTCTTTACTGAATGACAGGATACTCTGTGGCTCCACCGAGCAAGGGCAACAGATCCTCTACGAGTCGTCGCCTAAATACGTCGGCCGGAGAGAAATTTTTTCGGAAAATTCCGATATGTTTTTCTGCCAATATTCAGCCGACTAGATTCCCTCTCTTCCTGGCCAACCTACAAAATGATGACCTACTGAAAATTAAATTGATCAAATCACCTCGAACAAGAAATTAATCTGCTCATCCGATCAAACTACGATTCCAGTAGGCATTAAATCGATCAACCGTTTCACCAAAACCGACCTTAGTACGAAAAAATTTCTAGCGCGCCTCAATATCCATCACTCCAGTTAAAACACGATCGTCAGTGTTGTAAAACTCTACTGTAACCAGACAGACGAAAGACGTTAATAAACTAATCGATCCTTAGGAAGCATTCCCACCAGAAAGTCATATTTGGTGGCAAGTTGCATAACTGCCCTCTGCCTCTCAGCACACAATACTGTCCCCCTTGGATTCTGATGGACTGGAACTAAAAATAAAATATACAACGCTTACCTTAAGCTCGAGGAAAATATAAACCACATTAAGCATTAACGTAAACACAGCTCACAGACTACTTTTCATTTCCTAACGAGTCAATGGCCCTGCGAGAAAAAGTAAGCGTGAATAATTCAACTTAAATCGCTGCTCTTATCTAACCCAATGGAGATTTTCTTGTTCCCCGACTGGCTCGTTTAGTTAAAGCGTTACATCATTGTTATTTAATTAACTAATTTCCACTTGTTATTTTATTAACTACTTTCCACTTGTTATTTTATTAACTAATTTCCACTTGTTATTCAATTAACTACTTTCTACTTGTTATTTTATTAACTAATTTCCACTTGTTATTTTATCATCTCCAGGATCTTCCCCGTTTCTTACTTGTGTAAAAAGCAGATACTTTCTTATCACATTTTTGAACAACTTTTTCCAGCTCCTCCGGAATGACCCCACCATCATCCATTGGCACAGGATAAAGCCTCGCACCTAATCAAAATAATACCAAATTTAGTAATACGAACCTGCATTACGTAATACAGTTTAATAATTAGTTTTAACTTTAACAAGTATTACTTTCTTATTACTACTACTTCCTAACTTTTCTTTATTACTACTACTAATTAGTATTATTCAATACTCATAATCCTACTCCAAGGCACTACTAAGTCTAATAGTATACTCCAACCTAATAGATACCACCCATATGCTTTAAGGTAACATAAATAAAACAACTATCCAATAAAAATATAGTTTATAAAACTCTCAAGAAAGGCCGTACAGTATATTTATAATAAAACTTAACGGTAATGATATTCCATAACATATCTCTTTAAAAAGATATTTCAAAATATTATTTCATCTATCAACGTAGATTTTATTACATTTTTCAAGAATCCCTAAATTCCACCAAAACTCATTTTTGTTGTCTCCCTCGACACTACACGCTTGCTACCCCAAAATGCACGCTCGTGGTGAACTACACACGCTGGATTGAAGTACTGAAAAACTACACAACATTCTGCTCGATTTCTTCATTGAAGAGTAAACTCTAATTAGCTTGTAGAGCTCAGGGAGGTAAAGTATCTCTCAACATTGGCCGAGATTCCCTGTCCGTACTCGAGCGCTCCTGGTCGATACGTATCGGCCCTGCCTGGTCGGAAGCCTTTAATACCCTCACGTATCCACACGCAGTGAAATAACATACACTTTTGGAGCTCAGATATCACCGACCGAAATTTCAAGATTCCTTCTGAAAATTTCCGGAAAATGATCCCCTAGTTAGCCTACCAAGCCACGACAGCTTACAGGTATTGTAATAACTATAAAAGTACCCCCCCTACTACCTGCCTCCTCGAAGATCTTCCCCGCCAGAAAATAAGTATTGGCTTCCACCAGGACAACGGAGCCTGCAAAGTGGACAGTGGGAAAGATACTAACCTTGATACCGACCTGGACCTCCGACGATTCCCTTGGCAAGTATGCTGAGAGATGCTGAGATACCAGATGATACTGCCAGCTCTTCAGGGTTAACTGGAGTACCGTACTCAGAAGCAAGCATCTGCTTTCGAGGATAATGATGAATGAGTTATTAATAATATTTAAATTAGCACATTTTATAAGTAATGGAATTCAACATAGCTGATATAAACGTACAGTAGACACAATTGAGATTCTTCAGCACTACTAGATCAAGCTTTGAGATGCATAATCGGAGACAGAACTTAGGAGCAGTAAGCACACTCCTGATACTTCTTATAAGACACACAGACTGTTATATCTCATTTATCTTGTTTATTATCTCTATATATGTTATCTCATTTACCCCCATGCCCACCTCTCTCCTCTCTCTACCTTAGCCAGTTCCCCCCTAAATTGACTCGGTCCCTGTGTAGTAGCATATTGATACATACACCAATCCTTTACAGCTGCTTCACATCCTTTATCAATAGCACCCTTCAACAGCCTCGTTGGTACTGTACCTGGGCTCGCGATGAAATATATAAGGCTTTTACACTCAGTTATGAGAGCTATTCTATCAACTTGCGTACCCATATAAAAGACTCCTACACATAGTTTAGTTTTCATACATAATTCCGGCAAATTTCAAGTCGCCTTTGTCTTCCCTAATCACAGCCGTTCAGATTGTAAATAGTGTTAATCCGATCCTGATCGATTGGCCATTTCACGCGGGTTCAGGAGACTGTATCTTTCTATACTCATCACTAAGTAGTTACCAATATTTCCAATATTACCTTCAGAGGGCTGGCCGATGGCGAAATTGATCCGATTTGGGGTCACTTTGGTTTGACAGTACTCGCTGAGCTGTACAGTCGACATAAACCTTCGAGCAGCTTTGAACGACAGAATGAGGAAAATGGAAGCTGATTGAAGGAAGGAGCGGTATGAAACACAAGGTAATGAGGAAGCAAGGAAAATGTATCGGGGGTACCTGTTAAATCGAAATTAGTTTGCGGAGAGAGCGGTATTACCGTTTTGGAATTAGAAGCCTCCGCGGAGCTGAAGGACCATATGGATAGTCGATCCAGGTTTTACATTGTAATCAGCCAATTTACAATCATCACTCATTTGTTTTCCAGAATAAATCAACCTTATTTGCTCTACCTAAACGTTAACCTATTCTGTATCTTGCACGCATCAACCTAGGATATTACCTGTATTCCCTCTCGCTCTTGTAAAGCCTCCTTTACATGCCTTACTGTATTTTCCGGCTCGAAATTGAAGTTGCTTTTTCGACCAGTCAATGTCTTTATGAAGATTTGCATATTAACAACCACAACAAACCAATACTACTAAACATACATACAACTTACCCGAACAACGCAATCTACAAAAGTGGTAAACATGAATCGCTTCGCTCCGCAAAAAGTGAGTTGTAGCGATCGCTTCGCTCCGCTAGGTAGTTTCATATGTTGAAAAGCTTAGGATTACTCTCAGATTAGAACAGTTTAGGATTGAATTAGGTTTGATCGGA
>JAAPAO010000702.1:2542-14201 GCA_013115145.1 Perkinsus chesapeaki
TATTAATAAAGGTATTATTATTATATAACACATGACATATTTAATGTTAATATTAATAAAGGTATTATTATTATATAACACATGACATATTTAATGTTAATATTAATAAAGGTATTATTATTATAATCATCCACTTACCGTAGAAGTAAACACAAACTTGTATTTCTTCTCGGATGGATCAGTCATAGATAAAGGTAACGTGTCCTCTGCCAAGACTGGAGCAGGCACGATCCTCTATGCTCCAGAGAAACCACTAGGTTTTAAGGGACGTGCATATTACACAGGAGAATAAACCAACATAGCTGCTCAATGTGAACTAGTTGGATGAGTTGAACGATCGCTGGTCTGGGCCAACGAAATCGCTAGAACACGGGTGGATCTCAAAAACCTATATATCTGCCTAGACTCGCAGGCCGCACTCCGAGCAATACAGAATGCCCTACACAATTCTGATTGCACTGAACTTACCCTGGATATTGTGAAGCAGACACACAAATGGCTGGTGGGTGGGTGCGTGGACACTGTTGACACATTGACAATGAGCTCAGTGATATATTCGTAGAGGGGAGGTGAAGAACCCCATCCCACGACAGGTGTTAGGAAATCCCTATCCTTCACGAAACATGAGGTAACTTGCCTGGCGGAAACAGAGTAACAGTCTTCTCGCAGTCTCCTCCAGAATAGGCCTAGGCCTCGTTGGGCGTACTACCCAATTGGGAAAGAAGCTGGCAGTGAAGACGCTTGAATGGAATAGTCGAAGAAGATAGGCATCTCTTTGATTTCCTTACATTACACAGCAATACAAAAGGATATAAACAATGAGACACTGTAAGGATTACAGACAAGAAGATATGGCTCATTTCTTCTGGTGTCCGTCAGTGAAACTTACAATAGAACTCAAAGAATAAATATGGATAGACAAAAAGTTTACTCGTCCCCTATCTGGAGAGCGCATGCTCATCCGTGACTCCATTGTTGGAGAAGGTAGAGGACTCTACAGAGTGCGACGATTCCTCAGGAGAGCTACCCCAGTATGGGGAGAACCAAGAATGGAAAAGAGTGGTGTGGACCCACTGCTGCATCCTGGACCGCAGTAAAGGTAAAGTTGAAACTATCACGGTTGGTATAAACAGTAAACGGATGTGAGATCTATATACGAATGGCATCGTGTACGCTGCCGGAGGCCACACACCCATACTGCCTAGCAGGAGATGCTGTGCCTCCAGATAAATAATATAAAAATATAATCATTAACTATAACACTTAAGTGACACTTGTTACTCTAATTGGTTTGAGAAATTATTAAAATGATGATATGAGAGTATGGTATGCTGATGCTTTTACTAGTAGTATATTCTGTATAACGAGATAATATACTTCAACAACACAATAGTGTATTTATTAAGTAGTAAACTGCTATTAATATTAATATCGCATAAACTGATTATGATTATCATAATTACTATTAAGGATATATCCTAATAGTAATACATAAAGGGGCAGGCATCATCAGCAATAACAATAATAACACTATTAGCAGCATCACCATCAATATGGAGGAGGAGGAGTATCATCTTCACCAACACCACCATCACTACTACGACCAGTCTTATATGCAGTCAAAAACGATAATAGTTATTGTAGCTGCTGTATTATAATCACTAATACTCCCATCTTGATGATGATCATCTTATCGTTGTTGTTATTGTAGTATTATTACTCAGAGTATAATAATACACCAGCAATAAGAATAACCAATATAGCCTGAATAATAATAATATCATCTGTAATATTAAATATTAATACTTACCAAGAATTCTAAGAAACCCATACCGATAAGAGTATAAGTGAATAGATCTTCTTTCATACTGGGATTTCTAGCAATACCAACAACTAATGCAGCAAATAACTGACCAATGCCCTGAGCACAACCACCAACAGCAACAACAGCAATAGCAGCACCAAGAACAGATGTACCTATTATAAATATCATTATTGACAATATCATTAATACTGATATATAATATGCACTAACCTGCACATCTAATCTGTTGTTGATTATTATTAAATGTACTTGGAATATTACGATATACACTTGATAATAGAGAGGTATCTGATTAATAAGTGATATATTCATATAATATATATTACTATTACTATTTGATGATGATGATGATTTAACCATCATATTAGGGGCGGATCTAGTACTAGTAGTAGAATACCCACATTTACTAGTATTTGACATCATACTCGTGAAACGATTTAATACAACAGATGATGAGCCAGCAGCAGTATTAAGGAATAAACGAGTAGCCGATGGTATCATCATACGACTGGTGCTGACGAGGGTGGTATTATTACGGAACATCATCATACCGCTAAAATATAATAATACATAATATTATAGATATAACAATAATAATACCTGTTCATATTGTTGATGTTGTTATTGAGGGTAGAAAAAAGGGGGGAGGAGGAGGAGCAATAGAGAGGATGCTACTACCAACTACAAACAATAACAAGTAGTAGCTTAAGCAGCGTAGACCTAGAACAACAACAAATAACAAATAACAACAAATAATACAAATGCATGAAAATTGCATGACAACAGAAAATTCCTAAATGCATGTAAGATTTGCTGCACTTGTTGTTCGCGTACTTGCTCTTTATCTTCTCTTTATAGTGCGACCGTAACCGTTATGGTTAATCTCTACTATTGCATTAAATACTGTATTATATTAATAATGTTATCATTATTATGGTGGTATTATGATATTACATTAGAGATAATTGCATTATTATTATTTATTTATGGTTATTATATATCATCATTTAATATATCATCATCAATGAATATAACAAATAATAATACCGGCATTCATGTTGATGATATACATAAAATATCTGATAATAAAATTATAATACATTATAAGACATCATATAATAGAAGTAAATTATTAAATAAGTTTATTAATAATAATATGTTAGATAAAATTAAGTCAATGGATGATGATAATACTAAAAAGTGGCGTATATTAATTAATAAATTAAATTATAATAACATTGATATAATAACGAATAATATATTAAATATAAATGATAAAGATTATAATAAATTAATATATTTAATATTTCAAGCAGCAATTAGAACCAATAATTCATCACGATTATACATAGATTTAATAATAAATCTAATCGATTATAATGATGATTATAATGATGATATATATAATAATATCAATAATATATGTAATAATATTTACGATGATTATATAATTAATCCACCTAATTATGATAATATGAATGATATTAGTGATAAAGATGATAATATAAATAGATTAAAATCCCGTACAATATCATTCTTAAAATTTGTTGGTGGTCTATATGCATCAGGATTGTTAATAAAAGATGATATAATATATAAATGGGTTATTACTGATAAATTTGGTGGTAATAATAATATTAGATATAATGAATATGTATGTTGCATAATAGATGGTATTGTTGATTATTGTATTAATAATAATAATAATAATAATAATAATATAAATAATGGTGATACTATCATATATATAATTGACTTATTAAAAAATAATATGGATAATAATATAACAATTAGAGATAAATGTCTTATAAACAATATGTTAGATAAATATAATAATCTAATATTTAATAGTAGAGTATATGATAATAATAATTCAGAAGAAAGTAGAAAAATAATACGTTTAACAGGCGTAAGAGGATGTTAAATGACATCATCATGATCGTTATTGTTAACATCAAGTTGATTATTATTAATAATAATATATGCATGTTATTGTTGTTATTACTACCATCATATCTATTGTGTTATTATAGTCGTATTAATATTATTAATAGTTATGTGTTTTATACAATATGAAAGTTTGTTATTGATATCAATTATTGGTAATATTTTAATATCGGGCCGCATAAATAATAATATTAATTCGTTATATAGTAAGGTATATAAATATTATATTAATAATAATAATAATGAATTATGGTATAAAAAGGGTATTAAATGTGATAATAATATTATTATAAATATATTAAAATATGATGGTAAAGATGATATTAATTTGGATAATAATGAGAATAATAATGAATGTAATATTGCTGTTATTGATGATTATTTAAATAATATCAATAATCCATCATTCGATATAACATTCTATACAAATTCTTATTTTACTAAACCTTATTACAATAATGATAAGACTATTATACCACCATTTAGAGGTAGTATTAAATATAATAACAACGATTATGATGATGATGATGATGATAGTAGTAATGATAATATAATATATCATTTTGATAATAATATATACAATGAAAAGCCATTAACATACCTATTGACTCATAAAAATAGGCTATTATCTGCTTTATTTATTGATTATAATAATGACAATGACAATGTTATTATTAATGATGCTATCAAAGCATTAGGAAGGAGTAATGTATATTTTATTGATAATAATATAATTAATAAAACAAGAATTATTAAAGATGGTGTTAATAATTACGTATTTACTATAATATATTATAATAATAATGGCAGACTAAATGATGATACATTATTATTTGGTGATATATTATCGTATCCATCGTATATAATATTAAAAGCTTTAGAATATCATACAATACCAATAATACAATCTAGAGATACTAAATTTTGGATACCACTTGGCATTAAAGCAGAAGATGCATTATGGAGAATAACAGGAGGATTCAACTATACACAAGCAATACCATTCTTATTAAATTTAATAAATGGTGATGCTGGTTATCATGATTATAATAGTAACAATGATGATTATGATGATAGTACTAGTAGTAAAATGAATGATATAATAATGTATAGATATTTAAATTTAAGATATTTACAAGATTCATTTATATATAATTATGGTATACCACCAGAATCAAGATTATATATAACATCATGCATATTATGTAAACATAAACTATTAATACAACAACAGCAACAACAACAACAAGAACAACAACAGCAACAACAACAACAACAGCAAGAACAACAACAACAGCAACAACAACAACAGCAAGAACAACAACAACAACAAGAACAACAACAGCAAGAACAACAACAGCAAGAACAACAACAACAACAACAGCAAGAACAACAACAGCAAGAACAACAACAGCAAGAACAACAAGAACAAGATGACGATGATTCTGCTTCAGTGGTAGTAGCAGATGCTAAGGATCTGATGTATGGTAATAGTGGTGGTGGTGATGATGATAAAGTGGGGATGGCTAGGGATGGTTATATATTCGTTGGTATATTTAGTAAAGTAGATAATTATGAATTACGTAAAGCGATACGTAATACATGGTTAAATGATATAATATCAAATAAATATAGTGTAAATGATAATATTATGTGATAATAATAAATGGGTTATAATAATATTATTATTAGGTCTATAAATTCTTTATTGGTACTAAATTCAATGATAATAATAATAATAGCAACAACAACAACAACACTGTAAATATTAATAAGGAGGATGATAATGATGATGATGATAATGATGATATAAGTTCATCATCATCATCATATGAACATAGGTTCTATAATGATATTATAGAATTGGATGTAAAAGAATCATACAGGAATATAACCTTAAAGAGTATCTTAATGTAGTAGTAGTAGTGGGTGGGTGGAGGGGTGGAGGGGGTTAATATGATTATTATTATTATTAGGTATAAGTGGATTATTGATAATAATAAATTATTATATAATAATAAGATAATATATTTTATGAGAGTTGATGATGATATATATTTAAGACCATTACCAATAATTGAACAATTAATTTATAATACTATACCAGTTAGATATTGGTGGGGATCATTTGCATATTTAAGCTCAGTATCACGCAATATTAGTAATATTAAAGAATATAATACATATAAACAATATCCATATAATATTAACACATTTCCATTATATACAAGAGGTATATTATATGTAATAACAATTGATATTATTGATGAGATAATAAATACAATAAATAATAATATTATTACATTACAACAACAACAACAACAACAACAACAAGAAGAAGAAGAAGAACAAGGAAATGATAATATTTATGAACTACTACCTCACCCCGATGATGTTGCATTAGGATATTTAATGTAATTATTATTATATTTAATACATCATCATCAGCAGCAGCAGCAGCTTATTATTATTACAGTCATACGCGTCATCTACGTACAACAACGAGGCGCGCTTCTTGACAATGTTCGATTCATATCTCAAATATAACTTAGAGTTTTCGCTTAATTCATCCGCTATATACCTTAGAAATGTCTCTTATCATCATGGGATCCAAGTTGCCGAATCCGAACACCCAAAAAACTATTTGCGTTTTCATGCCCCACGCTTTGGCTGCTGACCCATCTCGTTTGATTACTCCTTTGCTGCTGTATCCATGTACCCCACGATATTAGAGTATTCATGAGGAATGGAGGTATACTCGATTAGATTATCGTAGGATTATCGACCAGGACAGTCAGCCTCACTCTGAATGACAGTCTCAATGTTTATCATTTTTGTGCTTCAAGTCACTTAAACAGAAGCTACCGGAATCATCTAAAAGTCTTAGAAAAAGAGAGCAACTTAGAGCAGCAGCATCATCATCATCAATGGTACTTGGTGAATAAGAGGAGGGGACACTCCTAGCTATTGCAACTATACTTGTGAATAAGAGGACTGGACACTCCTAGCTATTGCAACTATACTTGTGAATAAGAGGAGGGGACACTCCTAGCTATTGCAACTATACTTGTGAATAAGAGGAGGGGACACTCCTAGCTATCGCAACTATACTTGTGAATAAGAGGAGGGGACACTCCTAGCTATTGCAACTATACTTGTGAATAAGAGGAGGGGACACTCCTAGCTATTGCAACTATACTTGTGAATAAGAGGAGGGGACACTCCTAGCTATTGCAACTATACTTGTGAATAAGAGGAGGGGACACTCCTAGCCATTGCAACTATACTTGTGCCTTGTTCATATTCGACCCCTACCCTTAGAAACCCAATGTATCCCAAATACTCCAATGCTACTGTGTCTCTGTTCAGTGGTGCTTAGTGAGCCGGCAGCCGCGGGGCATGAAAAGGCGCGCAGAGGCTCGAAAACGCAAATAGTTTTTTGGGTGTTCGGATTCGGCAACTTGGATCCCATGATGATACGAGACATTTCTAAGGTATATAGCGGATGAATTAAGCGAAAACTCTAAGTTATACTTGAGATATGAATCGAACATTGTCAAGAAGCGCGCCTCGTTGTTGTACGTAGATGACGCGTATGACTGTACGACTTAGATATTTATTAATATCAAACAGAAGTAATCATATTATTATTGATGATAAAGATGAGAATAGAATATCATTAAATCCATATTGTTATCATAAATTCTCACAATTACATAATAATAGAACATGGGCAATACACCATGTAACAGCATCACAAATTAATTGTATGTGGAATATTGATAATAATAATAATAGAGGAAGAAGAAGATTAATACGGCGGAATGGATATCCAAATCTTTGCCCATGTAATACTATATCTTGATAGTCCTTTTATTATTATAAAATAATAATATTATGTATTAGGTGTTAAGCAGCAACAACAACAAGATAATAATAATAATGATGATGATTGGGATTCAGGTTATGAAAGATATGTCCCATAATTATAATATGATAACTTTAATGTTGATTATTATTATCATCATGTTTATTAATATTGTAATTGTCGTTTGTTGTTGTTGTTGTTGTTGTTGTTGTTGTTGTTGTTGAACCTTATTATTATCATGTTATCATTATTAGGGTTTATGTTACGTAGTCACTCTCATTATTAGTTTATGGAATTATTAATGGAAACAACAACAACAACAACAATTCAACAACAAACTCAAACTCATAATAATGAGAATGATGATATATCCTTAAATATTTCACTACTAGGAACTACTGAGAGAAATAGAATATCAACAGTAACAACATCATCATCATCATCAGGAGAGGTGAGTAGTAGTAATAATAATAAAGAATATGATAATGCTTATGCTGTGGCTGCTAATGGTAATACTGACGGCGGCGGCGGCGGTGGCGGCAATGATGATGATGATGCTGCACTAACTAACATACATGAGACATTACTTAAAATATTAGTAATAATAATTATTATATCATATAGCATCATCAGTATTAGTAATTACCTATTATTATTTATATTTAGAATATGTGTGATAAAGTTGATAATATTATGGTAGTACAAGACGATAGTAGTAGTAGTAGTAAAAAGGATAAGAAAAAGAATAAGAAAAGGAAGAAGAATCATAATAATAATTATTATAACGATGATGATGATAGTAATAAAAGTAATAATAGAACAATTTGTGAAATTTTATCTTTATCTATGGAATATTATTCAGAGGATGGTGATGATGATGATATGAATAAAGGTGGTGATGGTGATGATGAGGATAGTAAGTATAATAATAATGGTGGTGATGGTGATGGTTGTTATTTATCCGATTATCTTATAAATATTATTAATCAATTAAATAGGTTAAAAGAAGAAGGCTATGTATTAAAAAATAATAATAAAATACCTATTAATGAGTCATCGACATCAACAACAAGAAGCAGAGAAGGTGGTGGTGCTGGAAATGATTTGACAATATCATCATCAAAATATGATAATAATGAGAAGGACGATGATGCAGCAGATGATATTATGTGTTATGTACCAGAAGATGTTGTGATATCAATATTTAGATGCGCTGAATCAGGAAGTTATGAACAAATAAAAGAAAGCGTAATATGAATAATATAATTATAAATTATTATTAATATTATTAGATTAATAATCACATTAATGATCTACGTAACTCACGTGATAGGCTCGGTGATCAAGAAATGTTAATAAATGAGTTTAAAAAAGAACTATTAAAATAATACAATACAAACAATAATATTTATTAATAATCATAATATTGTGTTATAATCTTTAATATATATAACAACAACAACAAGACCAGAAAGAAGGGTATGTGAAACGTTTTTATAATTATTTTTAATATCATCATCATGCAATATAGTTAATATTATTATTAATAATAGCATCAGTTATTGTCTCAATTAATAATGGTTTATTACCCCGAGGTACTTGTTGTTTAATATTATATCTATTAAAAAATTAATATTTATTATTGTATATTATTATTAATACCTTATAATGTTCTTTAATTCATCAACACGTAATTTACTTAATTTAGTGCGCAATGTCGTTATATCATTTCGTAACAATAATAATGATGATATTATATTATTATACCATCTTTTATTATTATCATATTCCTTATTTAATGATGATGTATGTGTGTGCGGTGGCGGCGGCCGCGGCAACAATGATAATTTAATACCATTATTATTAAGTGGTATATTAATAGTTAATGATTCTTTAGAATAACCAGCTGAATTGAATGATGTTACATATACAATCATTCTATCATAATAAAAGAACTTTGAGAATCTATTAATAACAACAACAACAACGTCGTCATCGTCATCCTATTAGTATTACCTTGCATCATCTTCTGATATAACAATCCATGGATCACTACTATCAACAACACTTCCGACTGGATACCTCTCATCATTCAACTTATCTGGTAATTGAAGAAATACGTAATATTTATCAATTTTATTATTATTATTATCGAGTGGTGGTGATGTCCAATGTATCTATATTAATATATTATAAATTATTACTCATAATAACATTATTACTTCAATTGTCCTTTTACCACTTTTACTTTTACATATTTTATATATATCATTATCATACATTGATATTATTGGTGTTGGCGGTCTCTTTACAGTTTTACATTCGAGTAAACTTTCACACTAACAACAACAACAAATAATAATAATAATAATAACAACAACAACCACCATCGTAATCCAACATGAACTAATAATTATTATTATTATTATTATTACTACCTTCTTTTTAGCATCATTAACCTTTTGTACTGCATCACTTAATAATGTAATCATATTATTATTATTATCTTTATTATTTTTCCAATTCACTGGTGCTTTATCTGGGTGTAATATTAATATTAATTTGGCCCATCTCTTTTTAACATCTAATAATAAAAACTACAACAACAATAATAAGATGTAAGTATTAATAATAAAGAGCATCATACTACTACTACCTGTGATAGTGATAACATTATTATCATTATTATCTAATCCTAATGTTGCAAATGGGCAATGTGTATTATTTAATGCTTGATGCACAATTTTACCAAAATCACAATTAGTATCATAATCATAATAACTTGTACCATCATGTGATGTTGCAGCAGCAGCAGGATCAGGAGCAGCAGTATTATTATAAACATTACTTCCTCTACCTTCTTCTTTCTGTTGCTGTTGTTGTTGATTATATAATTTAATTGTTGTCTCAAGCTGATAATAATAATTATTGTTATCACAAAGCGGTCCCATCAACACCACCACCATTGTTATTACTTCCCTTTTAGCGTGCCTTATCGCATTTATAGCATTCTCATCTTTCACTATTTTTAATAATTTAATAAACGATTTACCCAAATCTGATTATTAAGTTTATTATTAATAATAATAACAAGCCTCAGCTTAATTATTACTTTCAATGCTTGCATCTTGCATCACCATTTCATTATTATCATTATTCTTACTGCTGCTACACTCCATCATTCCACCACCACCACCATCTCCTTCTCCTCGTCTATTATTATTGTTGTTATTTAATGATTTCAATGTGAATAATTTCCATGGATTGCTCTTTGCTAATTCTATTATTTTCTTACTATTATTTAATATTAATATCGGTAGATATGGTAGGGTTGTTATATCATCAACATCATCATCAACATCATCATTGTTCTTGTCTTCATTCTCACTTTTATTATTATTACATTCCTGATAGTAATAATAATAATATGAATAATTATCAGGTATTATTATAGTGAGCGTAGTAGTAGTTGTTGTTGTTGTTGTTGTTGTTGTTGTTGTTGTAAAGTTGTTATTACTTTATGTTGTGGTAATGTTAAACTATCCCTACTTCTTCTTGTTCTTGGTGTTATTGTTGTTGTTGATATTATTCCTTTTAATAGTTTATTACGATATTTATTATTATTAACTATTGAATTATTATAATAATTATTATAATAATTATCATTATTACATTCATTATCATTTTCTATATTATAATCCATTTTACCAGTATATAACCAATATAATCTATTAATGATAATAATAATAATAAGTATATTTATATATTATTACTCTTTATTATTCATAGCCCATATTGAGTCAACTATTGATGATATCAATTCTGATTTTTCAATAATATTATTATTACTAATACCGATTCGTTGGCATAAATATTTAACCTACTACTAATAATAGTATCCTATTTATTATTATATTAATAATACACATAATACACTACTACTCCTATTAATAATACACATAATACACTACTACTCCTATTAATAATACACATAATACACTACTACTCCTATTAATAAT
>JAAPAO010000703.1:0-16626 GCA_013115145.1 Perkinsus chesapeaki
AGTCCATGCATCTCACGGTTTCGCCGAGGCGAGCGAATATATAGAATCTTTACAGTGCGAGATATCAAGGACATCTGCGCAAACTGGGAGGATGAACGAGTATTTCGGAAGTGACATGTTGAAGGGAGGCACAACAGGTTTACTTGCACGACAATCGATAACCTCGAATCATACCATCCGTTAATCACATACGAACGTGACACGGCCATTTTGTATCAATGTCGTCGAGCACGTGCCCGCTAACCTTTTTGCAGAGCCGTAGCATCTACCATGTACGTTACTGATCGCCCATAAAGGAACGCTAAGATGCTTTGTCATTACGGACGGTAGCGGCAAAGTGTTTCTGTCGATGTTTCGATGTCATGCATTCGGGAGGCACTGTGCCGAATGCGCGTTCAGACCGTGGCTGATTCACGGCTTTCGGTATTGATACCGAGATGCTCATTCGTTTGGTACATCGTCCGGTGAGGGAGCTGGTTTCTTCTAGGATACAATGACTACTTCATCATCAACAACACAATAGTCCATCTTGTATATAGCAAACGTACACTGTACTGAGATCAACTATCCTCTTCACGGCAGACAAACCTTCTCTTGATTATGGTAATGAAATAACAAACATCAGTAGTAGTCGCTAGTTGTGAATGACCGCCAGAGCATTCGATCTGAAATAAAATCGAAATAGATCAATCCAACAAAGAACGGCGAAGAAGTACAAGGGTTTCCAAAAAAGGTAATAAAGGGGATGGTTTCCTACAGCGTAGGGAGGAGGGTGGCCGTTATAAGAACTCCAAGGAAGGCACCAAATACTGTATCGCCAATCCAATGGAAACCAAAATAGACGCGAGCAAACATTACGCAGGGAACCTGAAAATATAAAGATAGTTGTTCAAGAACCCGTGCGAGGGGGCCGATGCCGCCGACTATGATGGAAGTGAAAGGGGTTTATTACTACCAGAGCATAGGCCTTAGGCGTGTTATCACAGAATGCCAGAAAAGTAGCTAACGCGCCGGCTTGAACTGAATCCCCACTTGGAAAGGAAAAGTTACTCTCCATCCATCTTAAATTGACTTCTCTTGGAGCGGATGGATACGTCGGACGGACACGTTTGAAAACCTGAAACAATAGTCTGAGACGATCACAACTGTACGGTGATGAGGTCTCGAACGAAGGAGCTAAAAGCAGACCCTGCTGAGAACCCACTGAGGAATGGCGAGCAAGGCGAAAGGCTAAATGCTGGCTTTTTAGTCTGCCCAGTCGACTCCAGCACAGAGCCTGTTTTTGATGCACGACTGTATGTCGAGCGTGAAAAGAATCATGTTAGATAATCAAAAGATTCCAATGCTCACTCATACGGCAATGGTGATTCCGAGCCAATATGCTACCCGGCTACTACCTTTTTCAATGTGAGCGAAACTGCCACACAGAGAACAACGCATGTGGTGTACTCCAGTCCTCTTTGGGTGCCCATCTTGACGGTAATGATAACCGCCAAAAACGGCACAACGTAAGTAGAGCAAATTAAAGCCGGAATCGCCACAATGTAGTCAAGAACCCCGAGCTTCAAGGAATGGATGTAAGTTGCAGATATATACTGGTCAAATTTCGCAAGAGCGTTCGACGAGCTCTCGGCAGCAGCGGTAGGGGGTGCCTCCACCTCCATCGACCCCAAATCCTTCTTAGGGCTTTCAATTAGCGACTTATCCGGCGAATTACGTAAAGTCACCGTCTGGAGTGTATCAGATCGAGCCATGCAAGATATTCAAGAACAGATAAGCTGAAGGAAAGTTAATTGTACCGGTGACAGCCAACAAACACGAACGGGTGTCTCTGAAACGACAAAAAAACACACAGGTCCCCTTCACTAGGGCTTTATCTTAATCACAGTAACGCATGATGGGCATATGACAAGTGCAGCTCGACCACACGACTTGGGGCCATTCTAAGACGCTCTTTTCTCGATGAGTAGTTCAGGAACGGAGACTCACGACTAGCAAGTTGTCCACATGTTCGACATTCCGATGAGTTCCGCACTCCTTGCAGTTTATGATCACTTGTGTTTCAGGATCCTCCGCCTGCTGCTGTGATAAATCCACTTGTGACCGGTAATGAATCCGTGACACCTGATTGCAAAGTGAATAAAGATCTTTCATACACTACTACAGAAGCACCCTACCAAATAATGGGGATAGGAAAGATTTTATAAAATCGTCGATAGGAAAATGCTTGGGGAGTTTGTATACATTATTATAATAAATTCAGTATTGCATGACTATAAAAACGATAACTAATACACGCCGGCAGACGACGTACAAATGCTCATGTTTAGCGCAATATTTCTGATCTTCGCATACTTTGTAATCAGCTTCGCTTTCGCCATGTAAACGAGTACAACGATGCTACGCGCTGCTTCGCTGCGAATAATTTAAAGCTGCGTATTTTCGAACGTTGATCGACCCCTTTGTTCATAGGCATGCCGGAGGTATATTCCCAAATATATTTTCGTATCCACAATACCCCACATCACAGCCTCGGCCTTCTCGCCTACTACCATTCTCTCATTTATAGTAGCTCCGGCAAATGTGCTAAACAGCGGCGTCTCTGCTGCCAGTTTCTCCTTCTCCTCATCAGACATTCGAGCCCCTTCATGCGTATGGTGGACGAAAGGCGACCTTGCTTCAGCAGCCTACGTCGAACCACCCCTAGATCGCAATAAGTTATGAAGCTCACCACCTGCTGTGGCTCCACCGATGTGACCTCCTTTATGTAAAACTTCAACGTTCGTTCGATCGAGTCTTTTAAGGTCTTTGCTGACTGCGGGCATCTGATCGGGAGCCTCTTTGTCTCGAAAGTATGCCATAGGGATGAAGCAGAGCAATCACAAGTCAGTATATAAGCAACTGTAGCCAGGAAGAACGATTCAGCGTGCTGACTCGTCGGGTTCAGGCAAAGATTATGACATTCAATTCCATTTAAAAATCTCTAAAAATATGACTTGAACGATGTGAACCACTAGGCAGGATACTTCTCAGGCAGATAAGACCAGGAGAATAATACTACCCTTCACAGGAACCATGTAGCGCCAGGGTCACCTTTCCCGTCTCGCTGTCAAACGCTACGAACTCGCAGTCCCCACCTGAAAACGGCCTGTAGCCATGCATATTAACCAACCGAGCACTTCTAAACACTGGAAGGCGAATTCTGCATCGATCATAGCAGCTGCAATATCGTACCATCTTGTGCAATAACCGGTCTAATTCTGTCATCTAACAACGCCTGAATTCGCTTCTCCACTTCACTCTGCTCCGGAAGATCCTTCGCCTGGTCCAATTCAGATGTGCCCAAGAAGTCCTCCTGTGAAGGGAAGCCGTATCCCACTCGCTCACAAAAAATCTCACCTGAAGCCCCTCGGCGTTTTCTAATATACGTTGGAAAGCCTCTAGCTGACCCTTGCTGAATGCCTCGCTCTCGCTAACCATTCTAGGTGCCACAACTGACAGATGCGCTTCAATAAGGCATCCGAAATAAGGTCATACTTGATAAGAATCCTTCGCCAATCATAACCTTCTCGACACCATCAACAGCGAGCAATTCCTTGGCAGCCCGCGGGCAGAACTCACTTGTCGCTGTGTATCTAACACCGAAACTACACACGGGCCACTATAGTGTATAGTACACAACACACTGGAAAGTGTCCAGAAAGGACTGGACACTCGCCAGGACTGCGTACCTACGTTGTGGATCGCCTTCCTCCACTCCCAGAACCACCGCCCTTGAAAGCCTCCGACGTGTACATAACCGCTAATGGATTCGGAGTGCTCTCCATCACCACTCTAGAGCGGATAGGTTTCGAACAGAAATACCGAAACGCAGTAGGCCGCATGCACAAAACTGAAAACCAAAAAAAGAAACTATCGCGATACCTTGCACGCATGCGCACGCTTGTGCGTGCGAGACCCACTAACAGCAGCTGCGGGCAAAAGCCGGGAAATATTACAAGCTACATAAGGTCACAAATTGAGCGGTCTGGCAACTTTAAGAAGATGCCGGGATAATATCGCTATTAAGCATGTCTCAACAACGCTTTAAGAGGAACAAGGTGTTATAACAAAACCCCAACAAGGGTATCTACATAACCCATTGAACAACTTATAACACACAGCGCCTGACCGAGACGTTTCTCAGTAACATGCGACTTATATGCGATGGGAGACAAATGACACAATGTCACACAATCTTGTCTCCGGTACTTGTAGCAAACGCACAATTATCATGACTCGAAGATATATACTTATCGCGCTAAGTGTCACTTGTGAGATTCAGTGAAAAGCGGCTGACGATTCTAAGGAAAAGAAATACCGAAATACATAGGTTAAAAGAGAAAAAGGAAGAGATAGATCAAACAATTAATTTGATGCTCTCAACGAACGCTTCCCACATGGCGCAAGATCAGAGTGGTCCGAAAGATGACAGATAGATCGCCCACATGCGTCCAAGCCAGCAGTGCCTTTACAATAGCTCCCAAAGTATTCTGAACAGAACTTTCCAGGGTTGGAAAGCCCGAGGCAGCCGTGCTCTTGGTACATCTCGTACTCAGACTTCCCGCTAGAGCCTTCTGAAGCAGCATTACCAGGAACAGTCTCAACCGAGGGAGTAGTCTCAACAACCGGATCCGTCTCAGCCACCGTGGTGACCTCAAAGGTAGTAGGAGAACTATCACCACCGAAGGTAGGCTCAGTGGTGGGCTCCGACTGAGGGCTGCCGCCATCGGCACCATTGACTAGAACATCCGCGCAGGCACCGAAATAGAAAGGGCCGAATTTCCACATCCAATTGATTGTGTACTTGCCCGTGGCATAGTCTTCTGGGATGGTTACATAGCCCGAAGTATCCTAAAGCACTCCGCAGTCACGGAGAACTCGGCAAGGACCACTTACAAAGTCACGATGATAGGGCAAACAGCCATCCAAGACCTTGAAATCGGTCCAATCTGGGTCGGACTTGTATGGGGTGATTCTGATCTCGATGCAAGTGCCTTAGGAAGAGAAAATCTATTACAAACCACTAGCAAGCCACTAACCTTCAGACTCCCCATTCTCGGCATGTCCATTATTACGCCAGAGAATACGAAGCTTCTTTCCTGAGAAAATCAAACCATAGCGCACACCCAAACTACGCGATTTTACCAGCGTTAACAATGGCCAAATCATTGATGTTAGGAGCTCCCGGGGAACCAGTCGCTCGGCAAGGGCGCATACTGCTTTCAGTCAACTCAATTTCGTGCTTGGGATCAAGAGCACATTCTTCCAGACTCGCTAGAGGGCACACATATCTCTGACAAAACACAAAGTGATAACAAACTGTGAAACCGAGAGCTCCTACTGTATAATAATCATCATCCAGACCGATATATCCCATACGGGCAAGTCCTTCATCAACATCGCCTTCAAGATACCACATCCAGCTGTGGGCGTCGGCGCCGAAGAAAACAGCGAAAGAGGGAATGACGTAACGAGAGAACGGCATTATTTTGAGGCTATATGCAAAACTAAGACACTTCTAGCTTGCACATAATACAGAGAATAAATGATAGTCGGGAAGTAAGCCGAAACCGTTAGATATTTCATCGTATCTTGCGACAGTTTCAGATTCCCAAGATACCCTTGTCTACGTTTCTCTCGTATTCTACATATTATCTAACGCTTTCAAGAAAATCAAGATTCCTCGCTCCTCCGAAATCGAGTAGGCAACAGGCGTTAGACTTCGCGCTCGACACGATGAGGAAATATAGAAGGTATCGCTCGAGGATTCGACTTGTTCTCATTTCAGGTAAGCTTTCTCCTTATGGAACGCAATACTTTCGGTAGAAATCGAATCTAGTCGATCCGTGGGTCACATGTTTAGGCACAAATATGCGCAATAAAGCTTCACCATATTCACAAACGACTTGAATTAGCTACTAATTAGGACAAAGAAATTGAACTACCGAGCCACTTATGGACAAGCAAAAATTAATGATTGAATTCGTTTAAATAGCGATATGATTAACGTGATATACGGAACAATACTTTATGAGAGTTAAGACTCCGTAAACGACAGATGGAACCCTTCACTCGCGGCGTCGTAATCGTTGACATGGTCCCAGCTCAGTGTGATCCGACTCATGGCAGATATGGCGTCCACAGTAGTCAGCACCAGCAGATAGCTTACAATACGTACCATAGTATTCGTAGCAAAACTCACCAGGGTTATCTAGACCACCACAGCCTTTCTGCTTATAAAGGTCCATTACATTTTGTGCGCCATTCCGCGCCAGTGGTTTGGACGAACTGCTTGTCTTAGGCACATAGGTGACCTTCTTGGGGGCCTCGGTATAAGTTTTTGCTTCCATTTTCACAGAGCCACCAGCATTTTCGTTGGTGATGGCAATGTCGGCACATGTACCAAAGTAGAAGGGACCGAATTTCCACATCCAGTGGATGACATACTTTCCCGAGTACTGCTCAGGGATGCGAACAACAGCGGAAGTCTCGTGGTTGACGTGATATGGCAGACATAACTCTAGGATCTTGAAGTCGCTCCAGTCGGGGTCGGCCGAATAAGGTGCTATTCGGATTTGAACGCACGTTCCTAAAGCCTGTCAGATAACGCAGAGAGGCAACGCTGCTCACCATCAGACTCGCCGTGGGTGTGACCGTTGTTCTTCCAGAAAATCCTCAAGGCTTTACCTAACAAACTGCCTTGGCCCCCAACAGGTGTAGACCAACCTACCAGCGGTAACAGCTGCAATGTCCTCAACATTCGGGGCACCAGGGGAGCCACTTGCTCGACATGGCCGGAGGCTGCTCTGATCCAGCACTATCTCATGCTTAGGCTCAAGAAAGCAATCATCTAGACTCCTCAATGGACAAATATATCGCTGAAAACACAGGCATTTTGCGAGCACGGTGGTAGCGCTGTATAGTATACCGTAAAGTAGTCGTCATCAGGACCAGAGAGGCCCATTCTAGGATAGCCATCTTCGATGTCACCCTCCAAGTAAAACATCCAACTGTGGCCTCTAGCTACATAGACAAGTGCACTGACCACAACGGTGAGTCTGTAGGGAATGGACAAAAGGGACACCATTTTAACGAGAGCTAACAAGTAATACGGAAGGCATGGCAAGTAGATCGGTACGCTCTTTATCCATGAGTATCCAGCAGTTTCATCAGATAGGCAAACCGTTACGTTATTGCCTACCTGTCAACTCGCGCGCGCCCGGCTTGTGAATGCTTCATGCTTATTGGCAGCTGTTCAAGGTGCTCATCTGTTGTATGCGTTCCTTCGGTATTGCTAACAGTGACGTGATGGTATCCAGAAGAACAAAATTCGAGTACTATCGAAACACCAGGCTCGACTGAGACAGAAAATCAAGTGTCGCCATTCACTCAAAATCCATAAAGTATGACCCGCAAATTGCGAAGGTTAGGGAGTATCTTCCCCGCCGTTTCATCAACACAAAGATATCTTCGTCACCAGTGGAGCGCGCCACGCGCACTACGAAGATTCCTATACTTTTGCAGCAAGTTGCCTACTACAGCAGTAATACGTATTTTCACACGCTCCTCCTTCGATATAACTAAGCAGCATTATCGAATATACAGACACTCTCTCCAAGCAGACCACTCGATAGACTGCAAAGGCTGTATACAGTAATCACAGCAACATCCACTGAACTGAAGGCTTTAATGCAACTGTAGAACAAGTGGATGAATCATACTCTAGTAAAACAGTTTAATAGACGAGCTTCTCAAAACACTTATTACACTAAACGACATTCTGTGAAGTAACGACGATATCAAACCAGTTGAATCCACGACGAGCGCTCTCACAAGCCAATCCACGAAGGTTTCTTAACGCAAAGACAAGGATACACAGAAACGTCACGTGCTCGCCATGCGCTTAACTTTCACAGCTTTCCCCTTCGCCCCCTTCAAGTGCTTCACAGCCTCCGCTTGTCTAGGGCCCATTCTCTTCCACTTCAAGGTTTCCTCTTTGCTAAGTTTCTTCTTTGGATCCGGCATTAACGTACTTCTAATCAACATTCTTATCGGCGTCCCTTCCATGCCGAATTCTTCCCTCATCAAGTTGCGCATTTGCTGCATGTAATTAGGGGGAAAGCCACCATGCGTATTCGCCCAAAAAACAAATGTCGGTGGCCGGGATCGAACCTGCGTCACATACTTGGGGTAGAACTTCACACCATCTTTCCACGGCGGAGGATAATGCTCCTGAAACTTCCTCATCCATTCGTTTATCTCAGACGTTGCCACACGACCGTTCCAGCGCCGAAACAGCGCTTGAATTCTCGTCATCATCATCATAACGTTGAAACCCGTCTTGGCGGATATAAATATAATTGGCATGCCTTTCACTTGCGCCGATTTATTCACCGTATTGGTAACATACAGCTGCCGTAACTTCTCTCTGAAAAAGAATGGCTGGATACTACACGGTATCCACCGACGACTCAGCTTACTTGTGGCGGTCCTCAATAAGGTCCCACTTGTTAATGGCGACTACCACACACTTCCCCATTTCCACCGCCATTCGAAGCAACCTTAACTCCGCTCTATTTGGGATATGAGACCGTTCCGCTCGAGATCCATCAACAACAATTACAACCACGTGTGCACTGAAAGAGCAACCACTCCAGCGGGCATGTGAAATGTAAAGGAACTTACAATCGTATCGCTCGCTGTGTCTCTGAGCCTGGGCCCATCAATTCCTTGTCGCCCTTGTACCTGTAAACAATATCCCATTTAAAGGAATATAGCATGTGATGAGATACGCAGCCCGCAGACCTCGCTCCATCTGCATCAATGCAAGCGCTATAGGACGGCTCCAGATATTATCCGAGCCCACATACATATCCTGTTCAAAGGTCTTAAAGCGCCAAATGCGCCAAGATACACGGAACAAAAATCACACAAATGACATCGAAATGGCAAAAGTCATTCACAACTTCTACAATAACATCGTATCACTTTTCTGCGAAACCAAGCAATACAAAGACGTATGTTTTCGCCACTTGACCTGTAGTGGAGGGCTCTATATGAAAATGGTATGCAAATCCCCGAGACGACCCATCGAACATCTCAGCAGACTAGATGCCGAGAAGCATTCCAAACTTACGCCCAACCCTTGAAAACACCGGCTGTGTCGAACAGCCGAACCTTATGCTGTCTAAATGCCCAATCAGTAACAATCGTATCAGTCGTCGTACCTGAGCATCTTAACAGCGGAGCGCAGCTCCTAATCTCCCCGTACCAGGAGTTGAATCCGTTATTATTCTATCCTCCTTCAGTAGGGCATTTACCAGCGAACTTTTCCCCGCATTTGGCAGACCTACGATCGCCATGTTGATTGCTCGTTCATCTCTAAGAAGCCTTCGGCGCTCTTCCAAAACAACATCTCTAGTCTGAAAATACTTCTCTTTGCAACCTCATCTTCTTGACCAAACAGCTCGACATGCACTCTAATTTCGAAAAGTCAATATCCTAATATACGGGGATTCCAGCAAATGCGAACCTTACACCACGCTCGACTTGCACGAAGAAGAGTTATCCCGCAAACTCAAGGCTGCACCCCCTCCTCGCCGCTTGGCTAACGAAATAGTTCAGCTTACCATTTTATCCTTCAAATGATAAGGCTTCTTGGTTAGATATTTCGCCAGCGCTTTTCTTTCTATCATAGTTCTCCCATCAATCCCAATCTCATTGGCGATGTCATCATCCATGCCTGGGCCTCGTTCCATTTCATCTTCCTCAAAATCTTCTTCCTCTTCACCTTCGGACTCTTCGACTGGTAACCCTCTGAAAAGCATCGAAATGGACACCTTCAGCATGATCAAACAGTCGCTAAATCAATCTCAATCCACGTGGCCATGGATCACTCCCACTAGTGACCGCTACCATCAAGCCGGCCAGTGCTACGTAATGCCGCCAATCTAACATTTACAGGCGCGAGCCAAAATCTAGACGCGGACTCAAGGCACTACAGCTACGTGGGAACACAGTTACCCAGCACTACAGTCCAATCGCTAATTGATCACTGAAGATGGCGGAGTCTACAATTCCCGATCAGATTGGGGGGCTTTTAAGCAGCAAAACCGAGTTCAAGCCGCCGAGCTGTCCACCTTTTCCGATCTCGCCTCTTCTGCTTCTCCTTCTCTCTTGCCTCCCTTTTCTCTTCTTTAATCGCTTCCTTATACTCTTGATACTCGATAGCTTCCTTTAACCATATCTCATGCATCTCTTCTATCGTTTCCAAACTGGGACCATCTCCCGCCATTTCCTGAAACGCTAATCAACAGCCCATCCACAGTAAGCATATCCAAACACTTATGGCCACTAAGACCTTTGACGAGCTCCGAAAGCAACGGCTGTGAGTCATCTTCACTGGCGTCCCCAGTTTGGGGACGCCAAAACTGAGTCGGCATATTTGACAACTGAAAGTTGTCAAATATGAATTTAAAACAAAATTTCTGGGAACTAGTAGCACATTTCCTTTCAAACTCCCTATTATATCTCCTTAGAGGCTCATAAACTTTATAAGGAGACTAAGCTGCTACTCCCCGCCCCGAATCTCCCCGAAGCACTCACTGCTTGGATAGCATCATCATCACCATCCTCCTCCCCTCCCTCTCCCTCAACCTTCCCTTCATCCATGTCAGCCCACGCCCCTCGAAGCCTATCCCCGACATCGAGCATTAACCTATCGTATCTACCAACTACTAGCTCACACGGATACCTTAGTTCATCATCAACAATCAGTCGAAATAGAATTGTGGCTCGTCACAGAAAACGAGGCGAAATTCACGGAAGTTCCGTGACGGAACTCCCCCAGATTTTCCTCCGTCTCTAATAGATGAACTGGAGTCCGAGGAACATATCCTTGAGGTGCTCGTTAATGAGCACACCTTAGTTGTTCTTAAACCCTTGGAAAACACGAGTTGATAGGAATTTGACGCGCGGTGTAGATATTTAAAGCATCTACACCGCGTGTAAAGTATCAAATTTTTTAAATGTACTCAAACGTAATTTAGTAATGATTCAGTTTCATATTCCTGAGGTGTTAATTGGCAGCAGCTGCTGGCTTCAGCGCTGCTAATAATCCTCTCTCTGCACTTGAAACTTTTCCACCCTTACAAATCATCCATGCCCTCATTCTTAGTTGCCGATATCATCACCGGATCTCCAAGCCCCAAATCATAGCAATCTGCGATGGCATCCGTCGGGAAATCTTGCGCCCCATCCGACTTATTCGCCGCTAACACGATCGATATCGGCGGCCGACTCCGCCTGAAACAAGTAAACTTAAACAGCAGACATTTTTTATCCCTCTTCAGCAGCTCACTGCACGTGGCTTGAATGATCCTCCAGACCTTGTCGCGGAAAACCATTGAGGATTCTTAAAGATGTTTCCGAGTAATTAGCAGGTGAGTCTTGAGTATTAGGGTAGGACGGCTATTTCAACGGAGAAGGAATCACAAGAAAATTCCTCCTGGTTGTTGAGAAAATTTCCCGCCAAGTCCTAGCATTTCCAGATGACGTTTAATGTACATAAGTCAGCAATCGCTGCCCTTACTCGTTCCTCTCCTCCTTCTCCTTGAATAGCTCATTCAGCCGTTCAACCCTCTTGCTGACCATCCTCGCCAATTTCAAATCCAGTGGCGTCACTCCCTCTTTTGCATCCACCATAAAAATTACTGCATCGCTCCGCCCGATAGCTTCCAATGCTTTCTGGCGCATCTTTTGAAGCAGCTCACCTAAACCATCCATTTGCACATTCCATCAAATTGCCTAAGTCAATATCGATAAAACACTTAACACCTTAAATGCCCAGCTGCTCATCTCGTGATTCCAAGACCATCCATACTAGCTCGATTAGGGAACCGTACAACAGAGTAAGTGTAATGATGCTATCCGAAGTTTCGTCGTCACTAGTAAAGTCCGGCACAGCCGGTGAATCCTATTTACCAAACCAGATCTCACTGTTTTCTGTCAGAACATCGTCCTCGAGTCCAGGAGTATCGTGTAGCATCATCTTCAACCTCCCCAACTGGCACATAGCCGATTTACCATCCCGTGTCGTCCCAGCAGCTGTATACCTGAATCGATCACTCGATCGATAATGCACCCCTTAACCCAAAAAATTTTCATGCTGGTAATTCGCAAAAGCCTCATGTGAAGACGAAAAACTCAATTGCTTCCGTAAGCATCCCTTTGTCTTATTAGTCTTCTCAGTGTCGCATCCTCCCCCCCCCCAATCCATTGATTCGTTCATGGCAAAGGCAGCAGCCTGTAGTTAATCATATAGGTCCATTCGCCAAAGCTCTCAAGACACAAGCTATCGTGTAGTAATTGCATAAGGGCCAAACCCTTCAGCGTTCCCCCACACTCACACTATCGCCTTCTGTCGACCGTTCTCAGCGTTGCGGTTGTTACCTGACAACAGATTTGGAAATAAATACTGTACAAAGTTGAATACTGCGCAAGTCTACAATATGCAATTAAAATAGTTACTTATGTGTTATAAGAGCAAGTAAACAGCGCGACACGTTATAACGGATAACACACAGTGAAGAATTTTCTCAGCAAATCTTCAACACTTTCATAGTTCTTTCAAGTATCTTTTCTTCTGTTTTTTCAACATTGTCAACAGTTCTTCAAATACCGAGGACACACCATCGCTGCCTTGATTGCCACTAGCGCGAGATTCGCAATAACACATTTTATTAAAGCAATGAGCTAGTGCAACTATAAAGCCTGAATGACACTGGTCTCGTCACGAAAATAAATTGAGTTCGAGAAGCAGCTCGAAATAACAGGAAAAAAGTGATAAACACTACACGATAAAAGACTATAATAAAAGATACAGTAAATATAGGAAATAATAATTCTTGCCAGGACGGATAACTTACTTTGTAACCGATTGAATAAACTTGATTTCCCTACATTTGGTCGTCCTACCATACATACTGTAACATGAGGCCTCTCGCTCATTAAACTTTGAGCAGCATTTGCCGACACCGAAGAGATGCCCCGAAATAATAAAATATTAAACCTGATCAATCAAGGCTGCATTGTTGCGTCGAACAACGAGCATCTCGAAAGTATTGCACCCGTAAGCGTTCTTCCTCCAGGAGTGCAATTTATCGACACTCATTTTTAGAACAGTGAAAATGTCACCGAGACACATCTCTACCTCAACACCACTCACTGCATTCAAGAATGGTGGTGCAAAGCTGCTTAGACTCGACTGCTTCGCAGCCTAGGTAGTATCTAGGGCTGCTAAATGGTTTATGATGTTTGCTTTGCACTTTTATGTCCCGTAATACGCACTGAAGCGTCACGGGTTACTTTAAGTTACACACACATCATTCACACATTCAATGACTAACATTACCTACTACAAACCAAGTTGTGGGTTGAACAAACCCAGCGCTTGCCGAACTCTAATAGCATCACCGACACTGATGCTGCGCCATGACTTCAACGCCAAGACATCACTAATGTGCTTCCTATGGGGCCTTTTCCAGGCCATATACGTGTTACAAACGCCGTGGTGTCCGATGAGAAGAGAGACAGGACTTTATCTTCAAACGAGGGGGAAAGCGTCCATTCGCTTACCTTGCTTTTGAATTACTTCCAATTAAATGCAAACATCTCCAGCATGGCTGACTTGCCATCCCCCACAAACGAAGGAAAGTGAAACTACTCAAACAAGCTTCATCAAACGTTCACAAACTTCATAGCACCACTGTATCCTGAAGCATCATCCGGGATGATTCATCCCGGAATAAGTACAAAAACCAGACAAGTTCCAATTAGTGGATTCCAAGGGTCAAATTTTGTCTACATATAAACTGTATAACGTCAATTATGATCACGTAAAGCTTTTCAGCGTCCGTCTATCACGAACCATCTATCAAGTCCGCGGAAGTGTCTGCAATCCCAATAAGGCATCAAGCAGTTATTAACAACCCCGCTTGGCCACCACTCTTCTTCGGAAAGCTCAAAACAGTTCTCCGGTCGGAAACGTCATTTTTCATGCGCGCCACGAAACTGTCCTAATAATCTATAGGCTCATCAATATCAGAATCACCATCCAATCTCTCATCATCATAAACATCTTCATCCTGCCAATGGATATCGATCATCTGGGCGTGCGCGTAGAACGAAGAGTTCTTGCTCACCTGCGAACACCAGCAACGCATGTGCACAGGAAATGCTTCCATGCTTCCCCTCGGCCGAGCCATGTATTGTCGAGAAAATTATATCGCGAGGCTTTGTATAATTTCTCACCCCCGACGAGCACGTTCATGCGTATCCCGACCACTACTACTAATAAGTTAATAGTATTAACATTATATCTCTCTGGACTTATAATATTCCTAGTGACAATACAGCGTGTCTCTTTCTATTTTAAACTAGTACACACACACTACCACATTTCTAAGAAAACAGGCGACCCTTTGATGAAGAACAGTCTAGGAAGCCTTTAACGGAAACCCAGTCGAGAGTTCACGGCGTCATGCAAGATGATGAAAATGCCGCTAGAGTCTACGCGGAACTGATTAAAATAGTTCTAAACGGGTTACAAAATAGTTGGCTTCCCGAGAAAATGCTCAACATGATACTACCTAAAACTATCGAAAACGAAGCCATCGCCAGATACAGCAAAAAGCAGCATAAAGTTAATTGGTCAACACTAGGAAATGATTAGTAACACTAAGATCAAGATCTTAAGCGATAAACGATTTCCCGCTCCTGTGATACCCTCATCTGTGAGCACAGAGCGAGATATTTCACACAAGATCATGACCAACTCGGTGATGGAAGTTATTCGAATCCGGTTGATGACGGCTTCTTACTCTCCAGCGCTTCTTCAATCTATGCAATCTGTTAATACAACATTTAGCCAGCTTAATGCTTGGGAACTTCAGAACAAACCCACACGTTCCATCAGATTGCGGCACCTACGTCATACCGTATTCTCCGCAACGTCGAGAAAAAGCCACTATGACCCTATGAATATCTATGGGATAAAAACGCAAACTGTGGAGTAGTCCTTCGAGCTGCTCGCTGTCAACATCTTCATGCCACCCAGCGGAAAATACGTTGAATCTACAAGGTGAGGAATACTTGCCGAGTTGAGCCCGAACGCTATTAGTAGGGAAAAGCTAACGACTGTACAAATCTATTTATCGATTATTCTATTTCCTTCTCGTACGATCGACTCCAGCCATACTTTTGTTAATAGTAAAGAAACAATGTCGTAGAATCTGGTATAGACACCCTCGTGCGATAAAGACATTTCCGATGACAAGCTACTCTGAACATAGCTTCTGTTCGAAGAGCAAATGCCTCAAACAACATAAGGGAACTCTCCTCGGTATCTTATCAGCAGTCTAAGGCATCTTCGAGTTAGTGTGTCATACTCACTCTAAAGGGCGTTAGGAAACGTCGTGAGAACTACTCCCTTGCTCCATTTTTTGCGATCATACCCGATATCAACACTCAAAGCTCCCCCACGCGGCTCCTAGCTTTCTGGCGCTTCGACACCCGGCCCACTTAGCGTGTAAACTCAGACATTATTTCCCCCCCATCCCTACTCGATAATAAAAAAACCGTCCTCCTGTTAAGAAACCCGAAATACCCTTTAGCGACATTGAACTAACACGGTTGTTGCCTACCTGCTCTCCGGTCCACTTTTCCTGGTCAGTGCTATATCCATATCATCCCCTGTACTCGGCACAAATATGGCTTGTCGAGACGCCCACACGAATGCACACCCAAATGCCTCTCCGTACGCCCGCCGTTTCGGCACAGCGATTTCTTGTATCTGAAAAAGTTGAAAAACGTTCGACTTCTTCGCCAAATTTCCGCTTGCCTTCTCCATCACTTTCAAGCTGTCTTTCACAGATTTACACAGAACGTACACTGTGTCGCTCTGGTGGCCTTTACGCTGGAACCGAAATACAATGTCCCGATGATCCACATCGACCTCCGCATGCTCCTTAAGAATCTCTTTAACCTAATAACGCGATGTTGAGCATTCATTGCTCCTTGGTCCAAGGGCATCAGTGGAAGTCTATGAAGCACTTCTTCGTCAGTAGTTTTATTAACGAATATCACACCCATCGCTGGACTCATGAGTGGTAACCTTGCCCAACAACGCTACCACTCTTCGACATTTTAGGGCAAACCTTGCCACCATCATGATCCATGAAATTCTTGCTACATTCCTCGTCATTTTCTCTTATCATACAATACATACGTAAAATGTTCATTACGATTCAGAGCTGAGCGGCAGGCTCGATCTACAGGTGATCGGGCACAGAGGATTCGATGGAAATGAAATCAGCTCGAAGTTCACAATTACTTATCGATATCTCCGCCCTTCCATGCCGTGCAGTTTTTCAAGACAAGTTGTGTGTGGACTCGCTAGGGAATTAATTTTGTCTGTAATACAGCACAGACCGTTTCGTGCTTGACCTCGTACTTCTACACCATTTCAAGATCTAATCAGTAAAAGCCAAGATCAAATTAATATAGCCCAGAACAGATTAGTAAAAG
>JAAPAO010000704.1:0-16625 GCA_013115145.1 Perkinsus chesapeaki
ATCTACATGAACACTATTCTACTACATCAAATGGGAATATAACACTGGAGCGGAGCGACGGGTTCCACTAGTTATAACCAAATAAGAGACGTTGATTACATGTATTATCGAGACGGCAATTGACTGGAAATATCGCTCGCCTCTTTAGGGCGGAATACTTGCGAGTACTTTTGAGCGCATGCTACGGAGAATTCCCGGGTCTCGGGTCAATGCAAATGGTACGCTCCCCATGAATAGCGGGATGTTAACGATTGGTACACATAAAACACGTACACTTGCTGTTCAATCTCCATAAATTACGTTCATACTCAACTCGATTGCTTGAAACACGTACACAGTCAGCTCGTTCGCTTCTATTCAGATCATCGGCAGTTCGACCACCAAAAGTATGTTCACTATTTTCTCGTATCCATGAACTCGGTACACTTGCATTCAGTACACTAAAAGCTCGTACATTTTCGTTCCGTTCACCCCCATTCCATACACCAAAATCTCAATCCACACTTTTTTCATACACGCATATCTCGTACACTTTCATTTCGTACACTCAACTGCGGCCGCAGTTGATGCGGCCGCATCAACTGCCTTTATTTTTCGGCGCTTCAATTCCCAGCTTACTCACCCCAGGCTTTCAGATCTCACACTCCCATGAACTGAAAATACCCCGGGTTAGATTCGAACCTAGAACCTTGCCCATGTCAGATAGGCTATCTGAGATAGCCCTTATACCACTAGAGCAATCTGACTACACAATTTAATGTCGCATTGACTCAATATTGATCTCCCCAGAAGTGCTAATTGCTCCGCCGTACAGACAAAGTTTGCCGGTTATGTCGCCTCTGGGCATTGAACGCTCAACCTTTGGATTAACAAATTAGTGACCTCCCTACTGAACTGAAAAAAATTCGCATAAGTGTACGAGTCCGAGGAGTACGAAATCAAACTGAACCAAATCTTAGTGTACGACACTTAGATATGAACAGAATTTTTGTGTACTACTTGGCCCTGAACCTATTTTTGGTGTTATCACATTTTGTCGACAGAGATTTGAGTGTACGGGAATTTGGTGTACCAGTCAAAAGTCAAAAATTCCGTGTACGAGCTTCATGTGTACGTAATTTATGTGTACCAATCGTTATACACCCTGAATAGCTGACAATGCGCAGAGGGCTTGCTTGAAGACTTCAAGTTGAAATTACGATCTCGTAAATACAGAGTAATGTCAGCCATTGTCGATTTCACTTCGACTCAAATCGATACACTGCGCAAGATATCCTCAGCAACTCGTTGTTTCTTATGGAACCTCTGTCTTCGGGGATTGAAGAGATGAGACGTGACTGAACCCGTAAGGTTCGACCCGAAGGAACAGCTGATGCACCGCCAACTTGGCGGCGCCAAGACTAGTTGCGCCAAAACGTCCCGCACGCATTCGTATGCCACCAAGTGTCGCACTGAATTTCGCTAACTTGAAGAAGTCAATGCTCCTTAGAGCTTGAAGAAACAGAAAACGTGCGACATTTACGCAACTTTCCCCTACCTCACACAGCTTAAAAATCCACGCAAAGGAAATGACGCTTTTGTGACAGGAAGTATAGTAACACTGATCACTCGGGCTCAACCAGATACAACATCCAAAAGCTCGTCCTTTTCTCACTAAGCTGATTCAAGGGAACCATTGATAGAGCGTTTTTGCATAATTAGCGCCAGAAGCAACTCTATATGAATTGACAGCATAGATTTTCTGATCACTGATTTGACTCTGGTCCGCATTTCGGAACCCGAAACAACCACGAGCTGATTAGGCGGGGTCAGTCTCAAAACATTCGCGCCCGGGAAGCCCTCTTCAGATCCCGATCTTCCCTGTTTGTTGCTCGACAGTGCTATCATTCAACGTTACTCGCCACTTGCCGCGCCTTCCCTTTCGATGGTTCATGAATTCATCCGCTTTGGTATTTCGGTTACAAACTCCGTGGCTTAACGCAAGTTAAAGATATAAATGAAATGGGCATGGATGCATTCAATAGTAGAAACAATTGAAATCTATGCGATTCACCAAATGCTTTAATTCGGCTCTCATGGCCATGGCGCCAGCGCAGAATCTCTGGAGGTTGCCGAGGAACTCTTCCCGTCTCTCTTGCACTGCCTTTTGGAGTTCAGCAGCTGTTGCATCGTCGATCAGTGGTACCCTACAAACAAGCAGGCATTCTATAAAGCTTGTAACACAAATACGCGCCAAACCTTACTCATCTTTTTCATCGTCCTCTCGACCAACCACTGCGCCGCCAGAAAGGTCACCATAAATCCTCTCCTGCAACGTTGTGAACCTGATAGTGAAGAGGATTTACACCAAACTCTGCCGAGAGGATACCGGTATATGCCACTGAGGAGCTCATTCAACACGTCGAACACTCTCATCTGTTTCTTCCCGGACACTGTGTCGGTGTGATCCAAGAAATGTCCGGCCATCAGCTGGGAAAGATAGTCTGAAAGAGTGCTCTGGAAGAGGCAACACTCATCCCCAAGAAGAGGAGCCGACCGGTCGCTGCAGGGGAAGGACTTCATTCACCCTACGTGAGCTAGCTAATAGGACCTCGTAAACCAACGCCCGATTTTAGATTGAGGAGGCAGATAAATACACAACAGGATAGGAAGGAAAACCATTACCAGTCGTAGGAACTCCTAAATGTGAGGCCCATAATTCATTTTAACATGCAGAAATCCCTACTGAGTTCATACGACATAACTGTAGTGATGACGATGAGGCTATTGTAAACGGGTTAAATGACTAACAACGATGATGAACAAACATAGACCCTCCAGAATATGCACCAGAGATGTTGCAATAGCGGTTATAAAATGAGCTCCCGTTACTAACGCGTGAGTCATGGAAAGAATATCTTCTGGTCACCTTCGTGCAGTCTGATGACTTTATCTAGGTCGGCTTCATCTTCACTCGCCAGAGATTCGAGTGAATCTCGCAGTTTCTGCCAAGCACTGCCAACCACGTTGAACCTGAGAATGATCTTCATCTGAATTATCGCAAATTTGTTGCTCACGAAAAGAATGATCGTAGCTGCTGCACAAGGTGCCACATTTCATGCCTCAACGCATTACACGTCCGCAGTAAATGAATGACAGCAGTGTTCGATGCAGACGACGGCAAACCTGATTAGGGATCAAACATTCCACAAAGAGTGCGGCGATTCGATGGAGAGTTCGGTAGGAAATATGCCATTAGTGGAAGAAGCGGGGAACATGCTAAGGCTATCAGATTGCCCACTATGACTCGCCGAGTTCAGGGAACGTATCCTGATGAAGAGCCGCCCACCTTTTTGTCTTCGCTGCTTGTTACAGACGGAATTTAGCACCACCCGCTGAGCGACCATCTGTTGGCTCCAGGCCACTGACAGCTGCCTCTCTGCTCTATGTAACCTGATAAAGGTTTCCTACTATAATATGATACTTCACCAAGCACACCCACGCCTCGGGGAAAATTCCTTGAGGCTAGCAAGTGTTCGAAACACAGCGTTACTGGTGCTGAGATAGAATATTGTTATTAAATTTTTATAACTATATAACGGCATATACAAATTTGTTACACAGATGAAGAAGCGTTGACAAACATCTCCGAGAATTAATTCGGTGCCCAGAAGACTTCATAACGATAGGAAGTGAGCCAATGAGCGCGGTTGGTACGATTGCTGCGACGCTTTCTCCTACCTCCAAGATATACTGAACACTTTTCTGTACTTCTGCATTGCAGCCTCGTTCAGAATAACCGAAACTGGCTGACTTGCCACATAGTCGAGAGAAAACACTTCCCATCCTAAAAAGCAATGCTGCTGCACCGAGTCCTCTACACCATGTCGCTCACCAGTATCGCTTAGCCCCGGCTTTTCGAGGCGCGCGGTCAGCCGATTGTCGAATTCTTCTTGCTGGTCATCATTCCCGGTCGAGCTTCCCAAGCGTTGCAAGCGGAGAGCATGATCGGTTAAATCGCGGAAAGTATGAACTCTCAGTCCTGAACAAATAGGCTTGCCATTGGTGATCCCTATATTCTCTAAAGTGCGAACTTCCAGCAAATGACAAATATCCTACTAGTGCAACGCGGGTTTCAACTAGTTGTCTATTGTGGCGAGGGCATCACGGAAATGTGTCAAAATGGACATGCAATGGAAAGTCTTGATGGAAGTTGCTGGAACAAAAATGATCATCAAACGCATTCGCTCCTGTCATTCGCTACCACTCCCTTCGACATGTATTGTGTGTGCGCTTTTCTTAAGCTTACGAGAATCGCACGCTGGGCGCGCGGTAAAATTGCCTCATGTCAAATATAACAATGAAAGGGCTAATGAAATGGTTGATCGATATCTAATTGAGTTCGTCTAGTAAAAATACATATACCCTTCAATTTTGACATCGCAAAGCAAACTATTTCGGGAGACAACTGAGAATTGGTAATTCGCTTAAGAAAAACGCACACACAATGTCAGGATATCAAAGGCTAGTCGGAGATGGGGCACCTCATAGAGATTTTGTCGCTGATGGCGATACTCTTGTTCGGAAATTATCAACATAACGAGCCACAAAGAGTGAAGGTGAATAATACGAGAGCCGTACGGTAACCGATACAT
This sequence comes from Perkinsus chesapeaki, assembly GCA_013115145.1. Lineage (NCBI taxonomy): Eukaryota > Perkinsozoa > Perkinsida > Perkinsidae > Perkinsus > Perkinsus chesapeaki. Next base: position 4,635 of record JAAPAO010000704.1, read on the forward strand.
TGTTATTAATTCTGGAGCCAGGTTGTTTCAAGCAAAACCGCTTGGCGCCGGCGGGTTTCGGAAATTTCTCGGTGCAGTTCTGTTGAGCAAGCCTCGACACTTCGTCGCGGTTAAGGTCTACTACATACAATAAATAAACTACACAACCTACGCAAAAATTAGCTATTAATATCTCCTCACCTTGTGCCTTCATAGAAAGATGCTCCATCAGCAAGTCCATCAAATGACCAACGAAATCTCCTTGGGAGAGTAGTAGGTACCTGTTACCGTACATCACATCTGGGAGAGCTAAATATTGAATCCATAGAATGCTGGCTGTTAATCTGCCACTTAATCGTATAAATGAGGTTGAAAGTTTTGCCAGCATTTTCTAAGTCGGCACACCTTTATCGCCCGTCGTTCGATGCACTGATCATCGAATACACTTGCTGCCGGATCGATTAGACCTCAAACTAAATATTAGCCGCTCACGGGTGGCGAGTTTGTATGAAACTGCGGACAAAATCCCAGCCTCTATTTAAACGCTTCTCAGTTCAAAGTGTGCTACTGTCCGTTTTGACGATAACCGGTCTGAATTCCCTTACTTTTTCACAGCAAGGAGATGATCTTGCAAACGATACTTATTTATCATAAGATTGAACACCAGAGATGTTTCACGCCTATACGCTTCTTGGACCTGCTAAATCGATCACCAGGGCGCGCGCTTTTGCCTTCCGACCATCTTGCCGAGATTTTCTGTCGTCGCTGCTCCTCCCGAGTTGTATGAAGGCTGGTCGTGGTCCCCGAGCCAGTCACCTTCACTGCAGCACTGTCGAACGAAATTAATCGACTTGCCAGTTACAAACACCTGCGGACGAAAGTGCAAAATGTCTAGCGGAGCGATGCAAACCTACTTTGAGAGCGATTTCGTCTGTTATGAGCGATGGAACCTTGTCAAAATCTATGGTGAACGTTCGAGACCAGATGTCCGAGCAAGATGTAGAGCACGCGTGAAGCTCGGATTCTTCGATGAAGAAATCCACCTCGCCGTTCTTCGCTATTCTACCTTCACTCTGACAAGAGTTAGATAACAGAAATAACGATGAGGAGTATCATCCGACAGTTTCCGCGGGCTCTCCAAAATTTCTATCGGTCGAATTTTTCAAAGCTCCACGCGAACACTGCGCACTTTCGCCGTCTGCTGATAGTGCGAATAAACTACAAAAATCGCGGATTTGAATTCCGGTACGAGGAATGGCAGCAGCTAATCTTATCCTCCAAGGAAAAGCCACTACAAGAACTCCATACAGAGAATTACAACGCCCAATGGCCACGTGCCTTCACACCTATCAGTGTTGTGGTGTGTCGATGTCTACAGATCCACAAATGACCATCTTACCAGCCATAAATGCGTCATGTCCACTAAAGGCTGCAAGCTGTATTCAATAACCTCATCAAGAACACTTCGCAACCGGCAGCCACCGCCGTCTGATGACAAGTACGCCAAATCGATCATCTGAGCGAGCGCTGCATTCACTCACTTTGGACTACAGGCCAGCGAGCAGCAAGGTCCGCATGGGAGTCTCTGACAGCTATAATTGACGATACCATCGCTCCGCCATTCTTCTCCGACAAACATACTTCTGTCAACCTGAAGTGAAATGATGCTCTGATGAAATCCTCCTCTCCCGAAAATGTGTTGCGTAAGAAAAAATTTTCAGCCGTATGCTCCCACAGGCGGCTATCCCAATTCGATAATATCTTCTCAATTTTCCTCATTACCCTATCTAGTCTGATCCTGCACCTCTGCAGCACAGTCAGATCTGATTTCAAAATTAAGTAACCTCGCACTTGAATGTACGCTAAACGATATGACAAATATGACAATATTGAGTTCATAGGAGTACGATGGCAGTCCTATTAAACCTATCCAAAAGACTCCTCTCCTAATTAGCCTCGCAACACTCTTTATGCCAGTCATATTCTACTCTACCACGATCGGTCAAATAGTGATCGATTCAGTAAGTTATCGCGAAAGGGCTCCCTGCTCTTGATGAATTATGTCTTGTGTGTGAGAGTTTATAGTCCAACACCGAGAATGGCTTAGTTAGACTATCCATTACATGTGCAACTGCTGCCGGAAGGGTTCAATACCTATACTGTTTGGTCACTGTATGGTTCACCCAGAAGAATGTCACTGGTGCCAAGAGACCTTGCTCCTCCTAGCAGAACGGCTGTATTCGCCGAAGACCTATTATGTGTTTTGGTGCATTCGGTCGCCAATTTTTTTCCAATAGGATCTTCAAAATCCCCCTTACTTCTCCAACTCCCGCAGTTGCTTTCCAGGCTGGAAGGCCCACGCCTGCAAGTGTTGAAGTGTCCAACTCATGCCCGGCCCACCAATTCGAGATTCTAGGGTCACCGTTAACCTGGAGAGATATTCCCGCGCGCCAAGAAATATATTTTTACCTGTAATATTCCATAAGTCGGTCTCTTATTTGGCTTGCGAACGCCGCTGCCGTTCGAGATTGGTTGCCTTCACATGAATCTTCATCAAGGAGACGGTTAACCCGCTCCAGCAGACGCCTAAGACAGGTCAAACAGGGACTCTGGCTACGCCAAAGAAGATGGGTTCTGCATCTCAAACTGGAGATCGCCACTTCTGAGAATTAGCGGTCCGGATGAGGGAAACTCATCACAGGGGTAGCGAATTTCAAGGCCAAGCTGAGCTTAGCCTAGAACTAGGGAACTTAGTAAGTTCCCCTCCTCGTTGCCCAGCGCAAGCTCGTCGGGATAGGCAACTTATCTACACACTGACAGTGCGACACTGCGGTATTTGCCCACATTTCATTACAGCGTTGGAGCGATAATACGTTTATTATCAATGAAAAGCCTACCTGTAGATTCCTCCAACCCGACATATTGCCTGACACGCTGATGCATGCCGAGTAGAGAGCTGAATATCATGTCCATTTGTAACGCCGCCAAACATATAACGTCCCGTCTTGGAATTGAACCTGTGCGGGAAAATGATACTCGGGTTCTCCAGGTAACGTGCAGAATCTCAACTAACGAAAAATACAAGAGGAAATGCATACCGAACCGAGTAACCCGCAGTTAACCTCGAAAATATCTTAATCGATCAACCGTTTCGTCACCTAAAAATGCTTCCGTCGATTCCCTGAAGCACAAATACCAAATCCCGCACGAGCTCTTTCTCGGTTACGCCTAAACAGACCAACTCCACTGCTCGCAAGTAGCCAATTCCTACCCTTAGCTTCGAGGGCGGCCAGCTCCTTGGAAATGTCATCCTGGCAACAACCCTCCTTTGACGCTCCGAGCAGCAACATATCGCTTGCCGCGCTTGGCTTGGCCTTTTGAGGCCGCGCTGACGTTCGAGCGAATGACTCCTGAAATTGCTGACATCAGAGAGATATCGAGGAGTATTGAATGCCCCCAATGCCGTCTAGGAACGTCTTCTCCAACGCCTTCCTGTCATACCTCTACTGTGTGTGCGAATTTGTTATTATGCAAACTGCCGAACTTTAGTTATCTCCCGCCGTAGAGCGGCTTGCTCCTGGGAACACCTTCCTGCAGAGCTGGATGAATGCCCGGCTCAGTGGTGAAACTTCAACGATCCCGACCCTTGGCCAAGACAGTTGTACACTAGTGAATAAAATATATCTCGAGCAGCGCAGTGACGGGCGGTGCCCGCCTCTACTCGGGTTTGGAGGAGGAGGAGGGGTTGAGGGGTGTCAACGAGTTTCCGCTTTGGCTGCTCCTCAAGTTCGCTTTCCGTTATTTACAAGAATAAAAAATATCGAAACCTTCAATATTCACTCTGAAATTTCGACTCCCTAAAATTTGAATTCCTTCATTCACCGTTTTCGGATTGCCGTACGCATTTGTGATATCCATATTATCTACAGCAACTACTGACAAGAGTGCAGGAAAAAAAGAAATCGATCAAGTAATCGATTTAGTCTCACCACATTTCCTCTGAAGTTTTCCTTGTCCACGGTACCCGTCATCAAGCCCAAAAATCGCAGGACAGCAGATATCTCCTTCAAACCGTGAGCGCCTGCCGACTGCAACTGCCTCACATAGCCCTGACACTCCAGAGAGGGCGGCAGCTTACCGCTGCTAATCTCACCTAAAGGGTCCGGTAACATAGAATTAGGCACTCTCCCAATCAAGCATGCACCCCCGCAATCGACAGTTAAGTAACATGATAGGAAGTAACTTGAGCCTTTACTAATTCATTGTATCTTCCGTTATTGAATAACGGTCATAGGCGTCGCCCATAACCGTTATTAATATTTATTTTAATTAAACTTCAAGAATATATTCAATCCTCATTATTATTATATATATTAATCCTACCAGGTGATGAGCTATAGAATAATAACACAGTCGAAACTGGATATCACTTTCAATCTTCAAATGCATTCTGACGATTCCATTCTCACCTTCTCCAAATCTTTCTTAGTAAAGTTTACTGATGCATTTCTGCTACTAAGTATTTCCGTTTTTCCGAGATTTTTCCCCGCTTTACCGAGATTTTTCCCCGCTTTTCCGAGATTTTCCCCCTTTTTCCGAGATTTTTCCCCTTTTTCCGAGATTTTTTCCCGTTTTTCCGAGATTTTTCCCGCTTCTACTGCGTACAAATCCACGTTATTATTAATTTCAGTACCATTGGCCACAACATCACATCAAATTTCATCCTTTCCTCGACGACCAATACTTACGCGCTCTAAATCGTTCCCTTCTTTCGAGTGATCGAATCAAATTGGTGACCACGGATGTCTCTGGAACCTCTCCGATACCTGTGTCGGCTTGGTTGCACAATAGCGGTGAAATGGCCCTGAAATAATAATAGCTTTGTACCCAGACGATCCCCCTCGAGTGGTTTCGGTAGTAAAAACAACCAACTAAGGATGGAGCTCCAGCTTAAATGGGCGTTGGGGCGAGCACGGTGGAGGAGCGGCATCGAAGCCGAGGTTCGACGCGAGTTATTTTCAACATACGGGAGAGCGTGGGCGACTAAAGTCCTTTACGATATGTCCGTGGTAGAGTCTAAGAGATAGTCCGCAGAACACAGGGTCGGAAACTTGGAGACGTTCATTTTCCTCACCAGTGGTATCTGTCATTCACTGACTCGTGCCCTAACTGATCAGGCATGCCCATCAGATCAGCAATCAACATACGAATGACTGAAGGGGCGTCGGGGTTATCAGATAAAGGAGGAGGAACCATGTCGTAAAATAACTTACAGCTCCACGAGTCCAGAGGCCATCTAGCTCACACGTTCTCGGAATTCGGAAAAATGTTCCTTAAGCGGTAAATAATGAGAAATATTCTAAAAGATCATTTCCTACTGTAGAAACATATATAATAGCATACTTATCATCTTCAATATATCTCACTTCTAAAATAAGAACCAACACCAATAATAAACGTCCAATCGATCCCTTCTAGAAACGACTGATCTTCCCCTACGACCTTCTGCTCAAAGTTAGTAGTAATAAAACGCGCTCTTGCCAGTCACAGTAGTAAACAGGCTATCAACGGTCAAGCCAGATTTATTGAACTTCAACGCGGCACTGTCAACTATAACATCTAGGTAGGACACATCAGGACATGCCAAAGGACTTGGTGCCGAGAACACTTCTCGAGATTTTACGTCTGGTTCTCTGAAACAACAAACACATTCGTAAATAGGCGAAGAATCCTTTTCAATGCCAGCTGAAGGGAGACATACTGGAGAACTGGAAGAATAGTTCTTGTGACTCGATACATGCCCGATTTCACACAGTCCTATGAGTCCCATCAACCAGGTCGATTCCCACAAATATGTCTATTCTTCTGAAACTAATCTGTCTCAAATTGCGTGGTTATATGAGCTCATCAGTTTGACACTGCTGCCAGCGGGATGCCAGATAAACCTCGATAATGCTTACACAGACTTACTTCCCAATCTCTCCGGGACTTCACAATTTTCATTATCTCTTCCCTTGGCCGGCGAGTAACATCCATCAGTCCTCTCAAATCCTGCGAAAATTGGGAAAAATAGCGGAGCGATGCACTTTGGTTTTCATTCCGACCTCCAAAGTATCTTTTGGTGGCGCTAAAGCCTGGGCGAATTTTCCTTGGATGTCTTCCGGCAAAAACGCCAGAGACTTCCGATCGATTTCCAGCAGTTCGCAAACCGCCGATGCGACAACCACATCGAGTGAAGACCTCGGCAGAGCCTCGCCGGACTGGGAAGCTGCGATGATCAAGAAGGCGCTGGACGAGAAATTTTGCCTTAAAACGTTACAGCTCGGAAAGCAAAGCTAAGAATCGAGGGGCGTTCTTAGTGTAGATAGAAATGTTCCAAGTAGCAGATGAAGTATCAGTTGGCTATAGTTGTGGTCACCAGAGGACGTCAAGGCGTGAGTAAGTGATAAAGTAGGGAACAAAATGTGTAACACGACGTAGGTTATCATTGGGAGTATCGTTAGAAGGCGAACAATATCAAACACGGTACAGTAAAAGTGGAACAGTACGAATTGAGTTTAACAAAATAATAGCTGATAGTCAATTTATTATGCAGGTTTTAACAAAGACGAAACAAAAGCAAAAGATGTCCAAGAGCTGAATATTGAATTCACATAACGATACAGCCTCCTCACCTTCAGTCGATAAGGCGGTCACCGCAGCATCGGAACCGAACCAGTCGCCGGGGAACACTCTGGGAGCGACATAGCCAATTGGAGGAGCCGCTGACTTACGTATCCAGAATCATACTGGAAGGCACTGATTTAGAGTGGTTAGTGTACGAAATAGAGGCTGCGCATTTACCACTGACAAGTACGTAACTGAGGAGGAGGAAGGAGACACGTAACACAGAGAATATAGGAATGTATTGCGGAAATGATACGATATAACATGGCGTTAGAAGATGAGCTCTTCTAGGTTGAAAGCTACAGTAAAACTCTATAAGAGACATTATAACACGTATATAATTACCGCCAGACATTATAATACTACAGTAGATTAGTCGTACACTTGATAGACATTATTATTATAGAAATCTCAGAATTTCACAAGTGATAAATGTAAGTAATTGATGAAATTGAATGTACTGTAATTAAGTAAATGATTTTTTAAGTGATTGATGAAAATACTGCCAGTAATATCAATAACAGAAATGGCAGCTGCGAGCGTATATCGTCACACTACCGAACCTCGCCAATTGTTTTACAGTGCGAAGAATACCGAGTTCTCAGTACAACCGCAAAGTCTTCCTGGGTATATGGACAAGTTTGCTGATAACTTATCAGTGATTAGGCAGCATGTTAAAGTGAGCTATAGAATGAATGCTTATTGGCGCCAGTCTCACTAGACGCCGAGCTCCGGCGTCGCACGCAGAAGATCCACCCAAACAGGCGGCCTACAACGCTTTCGGAGAAGTGTTTCGCTCCACAATGACGTCTCCCATAGAGTGAGACGTGATGCGTAGGCTATTAACAAAGGGAATCATTTTGTAGGATAGCTTCACCACCTCGGGCCCGAGAACCTGAACCAATAGAACTTAGAATTTGATAAGCAGCTGAAAAACCCCCTTGCTCGGTCTCATGCGAGCACCATACCGGAGGCAGTGACGGAACTCGAGAATGTATCACTGAAACCCATCTCCTATCCAACTATGGGTCAATTATACCTCCACACTACACCATTTTCACCTCAAAGTTCACATTGGTATTCCAGGATGTCACGCACATTGCATCACTCAGTGGCCAGTTATACGCGAAATAGTGGAAGCTTCGCTGCGAATCTCGTATAACAGTAAAACCAATGCTGACCAGAGAGTCCTGCTGTAACATCATATGTTCAGCCCAGAAAGAGTGTATATCAAGTTCCCCTGTTTGCAAGATCACATCTTCTAAATTTTCTATTGCATATCCAGGCACACATTCTAATCCTCAAGCAACACATTTGTGTTCAAGCGTGAATGACACCATACTGCTGGCATCGTGAGACCCTCGTCTCACCGGAAGATTCTTCAAGACTCTGAGGACCCCAGCAGCCTCTCCTTTCGACATTTCCTCCATCTCACTAGAGTACTCATCTTGCAGTCGACAAAAGCTGCAATGCGAAAATCGATCACCGCGCTGATCAGGTATATCTTACGTAAGAGAATCAATCTCCAATAAATAGGTATCTTCCTGTGCTCGTATGGTTGCCATGCGCGGGCGAGGAGCACCACCACCCGCATTTGAGAACTCCCCGAACGACTGGCCATCGTAAAGGGTATTCAGTAGCAGTTCGGGACAGCTTCGGTCCTTCGGATTCTCACTCCTGATCAAGATGTCACGCGCAACGAATATATATGTCATTCCTCACCTTAAAATGTAAACACTGCCCGAAAGGATAACGTAGACTTTCGTGCCGATGTCTCCTTGTCTGAATACAGGCATTGATTTCACAATCCCGCTTAAGGCGCTGTAGCGGAACTGGCAGCTATTGTGATTTGGTTAGTACCAATTATAATACATTGGACTTTGTAAGTTGTCCAGCTCTAGTTTTTCGGAGACAAAAAGGGCCACCAGGGGGAACAGAAGAGAGTGACGAGCCTCCTGCAGGGTCAAGTATCGAATCGTGAGAAGCAAAGACCCTATGCAGCGTAGGCTACGGTCACGGAGCAGATCCCCAACACAAGAAACTGGGGTTGCCGGGCAACTGTTGCCCTGGATTGGGCGTCACTGTAGTGTCATCTTCTCAAAGGGTTGGTTTAACTCCGACACTGGGCGACAGCTCAGCTGGGAAGAGTCAAAGACACCAGAATCGTAACGCAAACGAACCGGCTCTCACTGGTCAATGAATCGATTAGCGGGACTTCATTTCAAACAGTTAGTTTAGAGTAATATTATAGAGTCCGTATTAAAGACACCGATTTATTATGAATCTCTGGCTCTTCCATCTGCCGAATTCGGCGATCTCGTCTAGCTTCATGCCCGTGTTCGAGAACAGCTGGGCGCCAGTGCTTCTCATAGTGTGAGTGGTGTATCGGTCCTCGATCTCAGACTCTCCCCTGACTGTAAAAGTTCTCGCATATCGTCCCCCAAACGGTCGTACACCAAGTCGAATAGAGTGCCCCGGGATAGTCACTGACAATCGTATACCAACTGTAAAGAAGCAGTCTTTGAACAGGGCAGACCGATTCACATCTGCCTTTTGTCGCAGCAGCAGCCAACGACGACTGTCTCCCCACTGCCGAATTGATCAGTCTTTGATAGTTTGATGAAGATCGCTACACAAAGGGTCCTCTTGGTATAGTGAAGCTGTACGTGGGGTCCACTGTAATCCAGTAAGCTCTCCGAGACGGACATGTAGCCCACCACACGCCTCTTTTTAGCTCAAGGGATCAACGAATCTTGAGTAATATTCAATATTCCCTGAGTACCACGGTTAATACCTAGATTCACTACGTTCGATGAACAATCAATATGATTGTGCAACATTGCGATACAATGAAACCGGGTTCCATTGTAGGCGGTCATACCGTGAACGGTGGTCCCTGGCCCGTCAGTAACGGGCCGTCACGGTAGCAAACAGCGAATATAAGATGCCGTAGTCGGTTAATAAGCTACCGCTCGGACTACCAACGTCACTGATCCAGTGATGCCTCAGGAGTTCTCTCGACCACCAGCCTTAGTCATGGACTGATACTCCACTAAAATTCGCGCTGCTGAGCGGTCCTCAGTTCGGCTGTTCGACTGTTCGCAAAAACCGTCCGAGCAGTACCTCACGCCGAAGGAGTCTGCACGGACTCAAACGGCTTTATGGGGCGCACTCACCTGCTCACTTCCATCACAGTGATGGCATCACTGCCTGAGTCACATAGTGGGGTTTAAACTTGAAGAGTTACACAACTTCACAAAGAGCTCCAGCGATAACAGCTGGTAAATTGTGCATATTATTTCCGCAGGCAAAAGGCAAAATGTGCCGGAAGAAGCTGTGCGAAATAATAAATGTTTTTCCCCAAATTTCCCTCTGACAAGTCTTACCTGAACACATCCTGATTAGACTTGAATTCGACAAGGTTAGCTTCTTCAATTAGCGCCCGGGCTTGTCGAGGATGGAGTCTCAGAAAAAACGGCAGAGACGAGACGCTAGCTAGTATTTCACTCGCAGTCGAGCTTGTGCTAACATTAAGAATCTTTCCTACGGCAGTCTGCCGTCGGCAGAAACACCCTCAAGATTTACTTTCGGGCTTCCGCTTTCTCGACCTTCAGTTGTTGAAAGAGTTGAAGGACCGTTTGCAGGCTGTGGTACGATAGAGGCGTCCACTTCTCCTCCGACACTTCGTTCGAGCCTCCTATCGAATCGACCTGCCAATACGATATTGATTAATCCCGTCAGTAGAGCCCGTTGAATTCGTGTTCCCCAAAGGACGTAGTGATGCACTCCAGTCCCAATCGTTCGCTCGCTGGTACATCATGGACTTGTTTGGGTATTCTAGATGAAGTCGATTTAACTTCTAACAGACATCTCCCGACATAGTTCAAATCAACATCAACTTAACAGCTTCCCCGTGAACCAACATCAAATTCCGGTAAAACGATTTTCGAACCCTCTATATAATCATTTTTTAATTGCAAAGATTCCCCCCCCCACTCCACCGCACCTCCTCGCTCAACCCTGCATGTTGCCCTTCGACATGATTGCCTGCATCATCACAAGAACCTACATCTTCATCAGCGGAAAGCTAAATAGATTGAACAACTCAACGGACACGTCTGCTGATTTATTTTCGTACTCGTTGTGCTCGATCTAGAGTGCGGATGGCGTTGGGAAGCTCTCCGAGTACCAGATGAGATTCTGCCTTCATGCGGAGAAGTCGCTCGCCAATATTCGTGGACTAAGTTGCAAAATGGTATTGTAGTGTAAACACCAGAGCTTTCGCGAACGTGATGAGCATCACAGCAATACCAAGCCTTCTTAGCTTAGTTGGTAGAGCACCCGCTTAGTAAGCGGGAGGTCGTCGGTTCGACTCCGGCAGAAGGCTTTGCCGAACCACTCTTGCATTCTATCTCCTCCATGGCGCTAAGCGCCATAGTCTTATGCATCTGGACCCCGGCTTAAATCGGGACGCATATCATACACGCATTCAAGACACGGATAAGCTACATGCTTAGGGCGCACCATTCCCACCTTGTTTCCTATAAAATCATCCAGTCTGTCATCACTGATCAGATCCAGACATTTCCGTGCCCATCGAAGGGCACAATAACACTCGGCCAGCAAGACCACCACATTGCCGTCTCCAGGTGTCTTCGCGAGCAGTCTAAGGAATAACCAGCATTTCGCACCGCATCTCGCCCCTACCGCTCACTCTTCAAGAAGGCCACTCGCAGTCAAATAGTCGTCGCGGTCAAGCAGTCGTTTGGCGTCGTCGAGAATATTTTCTTCGGAAGGAAGCTCGATCCGCTCTAACAGAAATCTCTACCGAGTACTAAGGTCACATAAAGAAGGTCGGAATAATAGCAAAGATAAGAATCCAACAACAAAACGCAGAGTAAAGGGATATCGGCGAGTCTCGCCGATATCCCTTTACTCTGCGTTTTGTCAGGGCGAGATCATTTCTCATCAGCGCGTGCTAGCTCAGTTGCTCATGTCATCGACCAGATTGCCTAGCCGGGTTCCGAAATCCTTCCCGCTGAACAAAATGTGATTTCGTGAAAATGATTCGTATCATTTATATAGGCAAAAAGCTATGTATTACGAAAAGCAAGGTTATTACGAGTCCAGCGGATCAGAGGGGCTCACCTGGGGTATCACGATCGACGCCCGGGAGAGAGTCTTGAAAGCTTAGTTCAGATATGAGTTAGGAGGAACAACAGGGAAGAACATCTATACAGAAGAGCATTTGAAGAAGAGAGAGTGGGAACACAAAATATGTTAATAGTGATACGGAGGAGGAGATATAATAGAAAGGAGTTTGATAGGAAATATGTTACTAGTGAT
>JAAPAO010000705.1:0-16616 GCA_013115145.1 Perkinsus chesapeaki
TTAGTAAGGGAAGTGGGAAGAGAAGTACTGTGGTTGGAGCCCGGAACTCCGATTCTGAGATAGAATCCCTCCAGGTACCCAACGAAAAGATAGCCGACTTGGTCAACGACGAATGGGGAAAACTACTGACCCTTTTCCTGGAACTGGTTCACAAGTACGAGAACATTAAGATCGAGTCCGGCAAACTTGAGTCTCGCTGGAGAAGCATCAAGCAGAAGGAGGGCGAACCCCTGTGCGATTTCCTCGCTCGGGAACAAGACCTCTTTGACGTTCTCCAACGAGCCCTCGTCTTCCGAGGCCGTCCAGAAGTCAGCGACCCTGATCGTGTCTGCCAATTGGTTGGATCTGTTCGCACTTCTCTGGAAAGGGCCCTCACGAAGAAGGTGGTCAAGGAAGGATGGTCGGTTGAAGAGGATCTTCCGTACAAGAAGACTGTTGACCTGCTGCGCGAGCTTGAGGCCAAGGAGGATCGCTATCGAGATGTTCCCTGGAGACTATCATTAAACGGCGACCCCATTAACTACAAGGAAAAACTACCTCGTGAAACCTCATCCTCGACCACCTCAAGCCCATCATCGGCTCCTGAAACGAAAGGCAACGGTGTGACATCATCTAGCCCAAACTCAGGATCCTCATCTACTAAAGGTCAGAAGCCGTCCCATGGTGGTAACAAGACCAACAACTCTACATCCAATTCGAGGCAATGGTGCGACTTGCATAAATGGTGCAAACATAATACCACAGAGTGCCGTAATGTGAAGCCGGAGACGCCAGGCGAAAAATCGTCCAAATCACCGGCCAATGTTCAGGTCAAGAAGGAATGCGACTCTTCGAGACATCAAGATGCCGACGACATAACGGCTACCTCAATTCCCGACGACAATGGCCAGCTATTCTGTCCGGTTGCCAACATTGCTATAAGGCGACGCGGTAGCGAGAGAATTGCTGACAACTACGAGCCTACTACTATTGCTATCGACTCCTTCAGCAACAAGTCCCTAATATGCTCGTCGATGATCCACGAGTCATGGCTCGTGGAAAAACTCACCCAACCTATCAACCTTGGTGGCATCACTGGACACCAGATGTTATGCACTAGAATGTGCCTAGTTCCCTGTCTGGCAGAAGGAAAGCACTTCAATTTTAAGTGCCACATTGTGGATCTGTCCAATCTTCCCTTCGAGTTCAGACTTATCATGGGAGCTCGCACCATGGCCTCCGTCAATGCCACTCTGGACTTCCCCAACATGAAGCTGATTTTAACTGGACTTGGTCTATCTTTCACTCTATCCTACTTGCAGAGACCCACACCGACGGACTGTCTGCCATCTGTATCGTGTACAACCACCTCGGAGCCGGAACTAGTCACACGAGATCATCTCTCCTCTGCTGAAGCCTTTGAGGAACGTCTCAGTGAGATGTCTGATGACGAGGTTCGCCTGTTCTTCAAGTCCCGATTGGCTGGTTGGTCACCTCCTAACCTCAGCTTCGACATCGACACCAACATACCGGTTCAGCGACACAGAGCTTTCCACATACCTCCTGGTCTGCGCGGAGCGTTGGATGCCGAGTTGAAGAAAATGGTGGAACGAGGCGAAATTAAACCAGTGGACTATGACCCCGAGGCATGGATCAGCAGCGGTTTCTGTAAAGAGAAGAGCAGTTCCAATGGCGAACTTCGAGTCCGAGTCCTTGTCAATTTCGCTCCCCTAAATGAGCACATATCCATACCTTCTCATCTCAAGGATGGTGTGTCTACGATAGACGAGTTTCTATCAAGCTGTAGAGAATCCTATAACTACTATTGGACGGCAGATATAGAAGGTGCTTTCCACACGGTCGAGGCCGACGAGTCCTGCATCAAGTATCTTCATGTCGCCTTCAATGGTCAGATCTACGCCTTCCTCAAGATGCCTCAGGGACTGGCCCTCAGTCCGTACATCTGGTGCTCTCATATCAAAGAGTGCTTTCATCGCCTTATGATGCATCACTGGAGAGCGTGGTTCGGAGTCTACGTTGATGACAACATCGGCGGCAGGAGGACCTTCGAGGAAGCACAACAGCGGTTGAGGATATTCAAACTGGCGTGCGAGGTGCTGGGGAAAACCCTGTCTCTCAAAGTCGATTCTTCGGTGAAGCAGTCGGTAACTATTTGCGGGATCACTTTCCTCCCTCAAAGTAGATGGCGTTTGTCGGACTTGAACATACAGAAGCTTCAAACCATCTTGTCTATCGAGCCAGCGACGCGCGAGTGGATGCGCAAGTTGATTGGCGTATTGTCCTACTCACGGTCCCTATTCAGCTTCGGCATCGACAAGTGCTCTGGTTTCGGTGAACAGATGGCCAAGCTTACTGAGTGCTTCAAAACGAGACCCTATCGCCTTACTGACGAGGCCAAGTCCGCCATAGAGTCCTTCAGACATCATTTCTCGATCTCGCCAAGAGTCGCCTTTGGCGTAGATGATCTAATTAGCAGTGCTCAGCCCGGATCCTCCAACTCCCGCCTCCTAGCAGTCACATTTGATGGAAGTGATACGGCTGTCGGTGGGGCCTTGTTTTTGGTGCGTCTGCGGTCTGCGGAGACTTTGACTATCCAAGATCTACAGGATCCAGTGGCTTGTACCATGATTGACGCCTTCTCGGTTGTCCTGAACTCATCACAACGCCGATGGTTTACCTTTGAGATCGAGTCCTATGGTATGTATACATGTCTGATCAGGTGGAGACGTTTGTTCGTCGCCGTCTGTAGGGACATTCCTGACCCGACCCTCCCAGCTCGGATAGTCATCTTCAGCGACTCTACCACGGCCTTGAAGCACTGGGACACTGCATCAATTCCCGACTGTCGAATCGGCTCCATCAAGGCCAAGCGATTCGCGGGATGGCAAGCTGAAGTCGCCGAGTACCAATACTTGCCCATTTTGTTCAAGTTCGCCAGTGGTACCACCAACATAGTAGCTGATGTCTTTTCAAGATATGAGACAGCCCCCCGAGCCAGTTCGTTAAGGACAAGACCAGCTGGGTTCAGAACATCATCTAACATGGAAGCATCTACCTTCCCTGGAAGCGGCCCTTCCGAACCAGATTTTGATATGGACCCGACGCTGATCGCCACGGACTATGGAACACCATCAATACCTTTGCTCGGACTACCACCGCCTGAGGAAGACCATCTCGGTGAGCGAAATGAAGATGATAGCGGCATATACTTCGACTTGAACATCAACAAAGAGGAGGCCGAAATACTGGCAGATGCCTATCGTCATGATTTAACTACCGAGTATCATGGAATTCCCGTGGCTTATGTATACCTATACCTCTTTAACGACCTTCCGACGGACATCAAACTACCCTCTATGACACTCAGCCGTCTCCGAGCATGGCGGGATACTCGCTTCACTATCCGGCGATTACCTAATCCGGAGGGTTCCAACGGGGGGACACCTTTACTATATACTCCTTCACCTAATCGACGTTCGAACCCTGACCGGATTGTATGGGTGGTCGTATTACCAAATGGGGCTGAATGGCCAGTCAACAGCCCCGACCGTCTGGTTCTGGTCAACGCCTTCCACTTGAACACCATCTCTATCGAGGCCCGACAGCTGCTGCTAGCATGGACCCATGATTGCCAAGGACATTGTGGCGGAGGCGAATCGGCTCACCAACTATGGTTCGTAGCATGGTGGCCAGCTAGCTTACAAGACCATATGGAATTTCGCAATTCCTGCCCATCATGTCTGCGACGCATTATTCAGTCCGGCATCAACAAGGCTGCTGCACTTGGCCCTGGAGAAATCGACCGTAGAAGACCTTCACCAAGTACTCGGCGGTATTGTCTCTTGTAGATATTGGAACGGGGGCTACCCAGTTCCATCTGGTAGAATCTAAGATCTCGGTGACTACAGCACGTCTGATTTTCTGTCGTTGGATCCCGACATATGGTCGACCTTTACATCTACATGCTGATGGAGGCTTCAACAGTCAGTGTTATCATGAATTCGCCAAGCTCATTGGGTGTAGAGTAAAGATTTAGGCTAGCCGGAATCCTAATGGCAACTCCAAGGTTGAACGTCGTAACCATTTCTTGAGCGACGCCTTCTCCACCGAGCCCATCACTGATGACATCAGCCTTGAACTAGCAGTAGCTACGGCATGCATAAAGGCTAATCAGATCTCTCGTTCTGACGGTGAACACACTGCCTTCGAAGTCTGTTTTGGTGCACCCCCTAACCTATTGGTGGAAGCTATTGGTGATTACTGCGACTCGGAGGGAAAATCTGTCTCAAAAGAAGACGATGTTGACGACGAGTTCATCAACGCGATTCGCCGCAATGTCCGCGAAACTTTCGGCTCCGTACATGCTCATGCAGATGCTCGGTCCCATTACTCTCTCACTGGTAGAGTAGCGGATCAGCAACGTGGACGCGGCTTAGCCCAACTTTTTACTGCCGGCCAATTAGTACTGGTCAAGGGACGCGACTTGGAAGTTCCTTTATCTATTATGAAGATTTATTCTGATGACAATGGAGACGCTCGTGTGATTGTTCTTGAAGATGGATCCAGAGTTCCAGGCAAAGACTGTTTCCACCCTCCGGCGAAACGACATTACTTTTGTCGCGCTGGCGGAGCCACTCACCTCGAGCTGGAAATAGGTGACTTTGTCCTTTTCACCAAAGAGGAATCAGCTGGAGATGGACATGTTCAAGCAGAAGAAACTATCAACTACTTTGTGGGCAAGGTGATTGGTTTTTCTGACGACGATTTTGAGGACAAGGTCACTCTACATCATCATGGACATGGAGGCCACAAGATTGTTCGTTTCCTTCCATTATGGTCTAAGGGCTCGACCATTACCCGCCGTGGTGAGGTTAAGCCTGGAGAGGAACCCCTGGTGGACATCATTCTCAAGAAGCAAGTTCTGTGCACGCTCCCTCTTTCCAATGGTTGTCTCAACAACGAGTGTCGAAGTCTGATGCGCTCTCTCGGAGTGGACTGGTTCAACGAGGCCTAGTTTCTGGAGAAGTGTGTTCTTTCCCTATTCTATACATATATCCTCGTCCATCACACAAGGATATACATGGGGGCTCTGTGGACAAGAACTCCCTTAGTGCAATTTGCAAGAAGAATATACTATCAACTGTGTAGTATCCTACGGCAGTTTCGATCGTTTCATCTATGAAACGATATCTGACTACTATTGTGCATTTGATTATGCTGTCCAATCGATAAGTGATAGTAGCAGTTCGTGTCATTGCACCGATCAGGTTTACCGGTGTTTTGAATAATTCAACTCATGTCTGATATAGTAAAGACCCCGGCTGGTGTTGCGCTCCCGAGTGCTACTTTGTCGAAAGCGTCAACACTTATCGTCGAATGGTGTCCTGCGATAGCTGCTTGGAGTGGTTCCACCAAGCAGCTTCCTGCTCAAATTATCGCCCTGGAGGTGCTCGCTGGCTTTGCGGCAGGTGTCGAGCCAGAAAGAGTCTACTGCTGGCAGCGCCACGTGCAGAATGCTACCAGTCCTGTATCTGATAAAGGGTAGTGGACTACGTCTTACTAATAACGTCGGGGAATGTTTTCAAATCGAACAGGCACTGGCGTCATTGGACAATGATCCCATATCAGAGCAGCAAGTCAGAGCTATATGGAAAGGTCTCGGTGAGCAGGAATGCTGCTTGGACTTCTTGGTGTTGATACACAGCCTTGCGAAACTGACTCACGACGGCCGCCCGATTTCATTTTTCGAGTTTGATGAGCTCTCTAGTGATGGAGCACCGACTATCCTAGGAACGCACGACAGACAATATAGAGATTACCTTTGTGAGCTGATCGGTGTCTATGGTGAAGGATAACCTGCATGTTGATGAATTGTCCGACTTGCTGCTGAGGGAAGGTCGCCCTGGCCAACGTTTGGATGCTGAAAAGCGCACTAACGACTTTCTCTATTTACAAGGACAAAGGTTTGTTGGTAGAAGGTGGAGTGCTACTGATTTATGGGAGCTCATGCGAGATCCGTTGAAGCAGCTTGTCTCCGCTGGCCAATCGGCTAGTGGCCTGTTGCCACTGATTGATTCTCCTTTACCAGACGGCCACCCTGATGTCGACTTAACTCGTAGGATTACCGACTTCCTACCCTCTGTCGTAATCGGCATAGCTGAAGCCAGTAACAGCATCGCAGAGCACCATATGCACTTCGACCGCTTCGAGATGGTAGCGACTGGTGAAATGCAAGTAGCCCAGGTGATAGAGGAGGGTCAATCACCGGTGGTATATGCTCCGATCAACAACAGTGATGATGATGCCCAGAACGTTCTTCTCCTCCTTTCTAGAGGATTCCGCACAAGCTAGGCTAGTTGTTCATTTATATTCATATTTATAATATTAGATTCCTCTTTATCTCTGAGTTTGGTTGATATCTATCTAATATCCACGACAATGATATCAACTGTAATCACTGTGGGGCGAAGGATGATAACACACATTTACTGCTCGCTCGCTAGCGACCGGATTGGTTACGTTTCCAGCATTCCTCTATAGACGAGAACGGAACTCTCGCGCAGATAACAATATGTCACATATTGTTATCTGCCCGATTACACATATTATGTGTGTGACACAAATTGTGCAGCGGTCGCAAATTACAGTGAGAAACTCTACTCCAGGCACTTGCGGAATGCAAGATGAGTGCATCAAATAGCTTCACTGAGACCATGTTGGGAATCCCACCTGGATGTGGCCGCGTGGCAAGACTGAATACTTCGTGTCTCAGAGATGAATCTTGTGTTGTCGCACCTTGCGAGCCGTTGTGTTTTGGAAGTTGTACACAGTCCCTCGGTTGCATTAGTGAATTCTTCTAGGAGGTGTAGGATCTCTTAACATCAGTTACATTCTTCTGGGTGAATCATACAGTGACAAAGCAGTATATAAATTAAACTCTCCCGACAGTTGCACTGTGCAACTTGCACATAGAATGGATAGTCTTAACTATTTTTTGACGTTGGACTATAAACTCTCACACACACCTACGGCGAGTGAACTCGCCTTGTGTCCAGTCTCAGATCGGCAATCTTCGGTAGAGCTTTCATATCACTCGCCGAGTGACTCACTTGGAGACTCCAAAACTTGGAGTCCAAGTGGGAGTTATATTATACGAAAACCAATAAAGCTCTATTGGACTGTTCAATTTGCACCTTATAGGCTATAAAGGCACATAGTAGGTCATTTTACCTGACTTAGACCAAGTCACACAGTCACATACTCAGGATGTCAGTCACAATGACTCACATAGTCTCTGTGGAACTTTCTCTATGGATTTTCCCCGCCCTGGGCGGAGAAAATCCCCACTCTAAAACGCGCGGGGAACTAGGACAGTTTCCACTGTCATAGTAGGCTAACGATATAGCATCTGACTCTACGGCAGGTATTACTGCTCTCCACTGTAGAGTATCTGAGGCAGATAATCTGACTCGTCTACAGACGAGGGAATGGAAGACGTTCTGCTCCTCTCGGCTGAGCGTGTAGCTCAATATCGATCAATCTACGCTCAAGCGCAATGTTTCTACATAGTCTGGCACAAGCCTATCTTGTCCTCCCTTAACGGGACAGACTTTGTGTGACGACCGACGTGCTCTAGCCAACACCTTGAGAGTGTGCACAATATCCCTCGCGCTGTTTACACCACTCTACACTTGTTGTTAAGTGTGAGAAGTTACCTTCAAATATTCAGAATTAACAGATCAATATTAAAGTCTTGTTAAATGCATTCCTCAATCAAACTGTCACCATGCGTTCTCCTCAACCCACTGCAACGCAAAACACCGTTTTCTGACCGACTATCACCGCAGCCGAGCGAGTAGCTCTGGCGAACAGTATGACAAGTAGACTCAAGGATGACACGACAGTCGCAGCGTCGAGGCAACTGCACCCGCAACAGCTTAGGTTCGATCTCTGCAGAGAACCTATTTACTATTTATCATTCACAGAGCACGAACCGCTGCCGGAGCGGTAGAGGTAAAATGTGCCAAATGATGAGATAGATATAACGACACACGAATCGAATACTGTCAGAATTCCCCAGCTATTTGAACCGGAGAAGATTAAGCATGCGAAGCCTCACAAAGTTGCATTGCATGTGGGTGGGGATCGGCACCATATCTGAAGGAGTTTGGAGATTGAAGGGCAGATTGCTAGCTACCTCCGTGATTGGCGAAACAATCGCCGTCCATACTGGGGGACGAGCCTCTGGATCGAGCCCTACCTAAAATAAATCGCGGAAAAGTTAATAGTGATGAAAATAGTGATGCCAACGCAAATAGTGATGAGAATGCCTACTTTCGTCGAAGACAGTTGCCACAGTGGAGCTGGTTGATGACGACACACTTACACAAGAACTGGTGTCGTCTTGTGGAAGTTGGCTCTCTGAAAAAAAACATACTTTTCAACGGCGAACAGCAGTCTTACTGAAAGCCTTCGCGGACTTCTTTGTTACATCGGACTTCCAAGGGTCAGACATTTTACAGACGAAATATAGAAGGCTAAAGGGGTTTAATCTAAGCCTGGATTCAAAACGATACCGGGCGAATCCCAGAGCCGTTTTAATAAAAAAAGTGCGCTGTTTTTGTGGACGTTTTTACGCGAGTTAAAACACTAAAGTGAAGACGGCGCATGATCGTTGTTAGAAATCAAATCCTATTTGAATGGAGGCTGTGAAGGAGCTTATATCTCATTCGAGAATAGTAAGTTGGGTGCAACAGTGAACCAGAAACAGGATTTTCTTGCCAAAATTTCGGGAAAAAATCTGTTGGTTTAAGTGTAAAGTAGAACTGAGTAGGACTTTTTATATAGAATAAATTCTTGCCCGCAACTTGTCTCTATTGAGTACTTTAGATATGCTTTATAGAAAATCCTAACAAACTACCTTTATTAGCAATTACGGTATGACATTGCATGGGAATAGGCAATTCATTTTCAATCTGGGCCTTTTATAACTCGTGCTTATAATTACACCTTCCCTCTTCCACATACCGACAAAACGAACACTTGGCAATTGCACTTATATTCAGCCTTCAAGATACTCTATATTCTTATAAAATATTCTACTCGATCCTGACTGTTGCTGCTCATCACCGCTTAAGGAACCACACACGTCGAGTTCAGAGAGTTACAGCATCTGCTTCGGTTCACATTCCTTCACCATTCACGCTTTAATCAGTTACTTGTAAAGTTGTTCACAATTCAACCACAGCAACATCACCAAAGACGGCCAGGGGATGCTCTAATGGAGCTTTATCTTCGCCTAGATCCGCAGCTTACACTGGGGTTCTTAATGTACTATCACGGGAAATACGGTATAAATATTCTTGAGAATTTTGCTGCATTTTTTGCACGGTAGCGAATGGTTACCAACCATCGGTCAGAGAAATTGAATTTTACCTCTGAAATTCTTGGGCGTATATTGTGCGAAAAGCTAAGTAATGTCTGCGTGGGTGCTAGTTGGAGGTAATGAGACTTTTTATGCCACTAGAAGGCGCCAGAGGAGTAATAATGGAAATTCCGAGACGCGCACCTCAGCGATGTGCAAAAAAACTTAAATTTTAAATGAA
The DNA here is from genome assembly GCA_013115145.1 of Perkinsus chesapeaki. Classification (NCBI taxonomy): domain Eukaryota; phylum Perkinsozoa; order Perkinsida; family Perkinsidae; genus Perkinsus; species Perkinsus chesapeaki. The sequence continues at coordinate 9,606 of JAAPAO010000705.1, forward strand.
AAAAGTCCGAATATCTTACATAGGACTTCTTTGTTGTACTTTTTAACTTTTGCCTGATATCGCTTGCTCGGAAGAAGGTAAAATGGAATAGTTGGAGGAAAATATACATCACTCTTGAATCTTGATGGATATCAAAATATAAAGTAAAATGTTCTCCTCGTTATGTGCTAAAAAGTGAGATGATGAATCGTCTAAAAGTACAATGCTCAGATAGGATCTCATCAGGGTTAAGTAGGTTCTCCATTTCAATGGTAATCCCAGCCACCGCCATCATCAGAAAATCACGAAATTAGTATTCCCCAAACCTCAGGTACAACGTACTGCTCAGTTTCGTGTTCAACGGCGCGGCGTGCTTGGCAGCTTTAATATCGTAAGTTAGAGGAAGTGTATGGCTTTGATGAGTTAGTTAGAGGAAGTGTATGGCTTTGATGAGTAGTTGAGTCTTGGCTGGTTAGTTAGTGCTGAATATTACTAAGGCTATTGATGTATTAATAAATAATAGAGATTATAATATTTGATAATATTATAATCTTATTACGAGTATTGATTATAGTATCTGTTGAATCAATGTGCAGCGCGAACCAAACCGTTTTATGCAAATTTTTTTGGTACAACTTTCTTAATTACGACTTAGAAGTGGTATCGTAATAATTTCCTCAAGACTGTACCCCAAAATTTTGACAGCTCGAGTCTGATTAAACGTAGCATTTTCGCCGTAATTGATTTTACCGTAGCTTTCTTTCGCCGGTCTGAGTCCGTTCGGCGACAACTGGGATACGCTGTCACGAGTAAATTGGTTAGTTCCGTAGATTTCTATATTACTTCATTTAGCTGCATTTATCTTCCTCTCAGACTTTTCAATCCAAGCTTGATAGGAATCGGTCGAGATGAGAAGTCTGTCTGCTCTCTGAGCTTTAATGTTTGGGTGGCAGTCTTTGCCATGTTGCAAATATCTCACGGTGAGTTTGATTTGGTTCGTGAATTTGTGCACCGTAAATGAATATGGTACTACTGCAGAATTAATACATAATAATAGATATAAGGCCTAGTGCAACGAGCGGCTCTGAATGAAACTGATCCTGCGAGGTCGGGGGGGGGGGACTTCTCGGTTCTGTGAACGTGCCAGGTTAGCTGGGCAGCCTCCAGGCATACTCCTATACTTGCTGGTCAAAGGAGGAGGGGGAGCGATACACTATATAAAATAAATATTTATATGTAATTAATATATATAGTTATAAATATGATTATATAGTTAATAATAATAACTATGTAAAATATATTTTACACTATATAGTAATCTCCCTTAGATTTCCTCTCGGGACAGTTGTGACACAATCTGTGCATTAAATTCGAATGATCGTCGCTGTTGCTGCGGTGATTATGTATATTTTACAGGTACGTGCTTTAAAATCATATTAATATAAATCTTCGAATTCTATTATTAGTCGTATGCAAGGGCCAGTATCGCGGGTTCGATTCCCGGCAGGTCCATTTTTCAGTTCCTGGCCGCATAGCTTTATTCCGTTTGCTTCTCTCACTTAAAAAAGAAGCCAACGAGCTACCGCCTATCTTAAGGTGGCGACCGAGAGAGATAGCAATAGAAATGTTGGTTGAAAAGTAAGACACAAATCGATCAACTGGGCGAGCGCTTTTTGCACAGGTTTGGTCGGTTCACGGCAAGCCGGTTGTGTGTGACGAGCATGAGGTTGACAATGCTTGGATACTTTTGGTAAATCGGGAAATTTCTGGAAAAGATTTTTTTCGGTGAAGGATTGAATCTTTTTTTATCTAGATACATCGTAATTTGTTATTGATTTAGTTATGTCGTATTACTGTATTGAATAATCATACATGGATCATTGGTAGATTTGATAAATCTTATAATGCTTAATAGTTTTTAGATTTACACCACTCGAGTTTGTATTGGTATCATTTATATACCAGTTTGTTGTTGGTATATTTCAGGGTGTTCATTTACCTAGGATACAACTACTGCGAGCGATTTAGGACCCGATATACTCCCACCATTCGAAAGTTGGCGTTTTCTTCTATCAGAGCTTATCTCTGACAGTTTCGCTCGCGCACTACAGAAGATTTGTTATCGAGCTTGGAATATACCTCTCTTCACTATCCTTTCGATAGCCTTCGCGGCTACCTGCGGCTACACTTACACGTTTTCTACACTTCGAAAGCGGAAGCCGGAGAATTTGTTATTTGTTACCGTAATTCTGGAAACGTTGATCAGTGATGGTTGCGAACTTGTTGAATTAACAATGTGGTTTTACATCGTTAAGAATTATGCCAGTATTACTTGTATAATGGTGTTGATGATTTTTATTGGTAAGAAATAACCTAGGTACTGATTCTATTTATAATAATTGTATAATTTAGTAATAATAATAAAGTTATAGAAAATACCCTAAAAGTGTTATAGATATGGAAACTACTGTACTGTCGCCCAGAAATTGCTCACAGGTACGTGCTCGGAGTGATATACGCCTTGGCTGGCGAGACATCTGGCGCGGAATGCAGTGGGACAAAGGAGTTTGTGTTTGCTCTGGTCATTCAAGCTGTTGTGAGAATGCTGGTTGTGGTCGGGTAAGTATGCCGATATGCACGCGTGCGCAATAGGGGACAGCGCACACAATCTGATTGAGAAGATTATGTCTACAATTGCAATTGCTCGTAAAATCGGACTTGGCGTCTGGCGAAAAGCCAAAACACTTGAGACTCAATCACTTATTCAGATGACTAATTGGTGAATCTCTTGAATTGAGAGCATTTACCGATTCCGCAGTCTCGCAGAATGCAGATAAGGAATGTGTCAGACTGACACTGTCAGTTTGCCGGCAATGAATAATATTATTATTCTTCCTATTTCGGCAGATACTTTCGAATGGGCATGCCGAACCCAATCGCCTTGGACAGGAGAGCTGATAGGAGGTTTGCAGTGTGGAGGAGGCGAGCTATGTGAGATCCTGGCGTGTTGGAAAGTTTACAGTGTGATCGATTTTGATCGTTCAAAATGCAGAAACGTTATAATTTTATCAATTCTGTGACTAATAGCTCCAAGCTCCGAGGATGATACGTTGCAAGCACGAAAAAACGCAGTTTAATCGTAAAAGGCTGAAGTGATCGGAGCGAAAAAAGAAAATACCATACTGGGAGGGAGCGGAACTTTTAAGCGAATCAACAACTGCTTAAGGATTACACTTTATTTTATAATCATTTAGTTCAAACTCCTATAGTATTCATCTATGTTATAACATATATTTTTTATAGTGCTGCATTTCTCCTTTGACCAGGCAGGTGAATGCCAGTATAGGAGTGTGGCTGCGGGCTGAGCTACCGTAAGGCGGCCCAGCTGGCCTGGTATATTCATGAATCTGATTATATCGTATTAAATATACCGACACATATATCATTATATTCTATTATATTATTTATTATATTCTATTATATTATTTATTACATTATATTATATTGTTTATTATGTCCCATAATAAACAAATATTATTACCATTGGAAGTTTGTAATGCACTATATTATGAATTCGTAACTTAACAAATTTCTGATGAACTTATCTGAGGAAGTTCGGATACCCTTTCTCGTTTTTCAGCCTGCAAATGCAGGAACTGCTGCACGAAAATGACGCAGATCGCGAAGGGAGTGAGGATTACCCGCAACCAACGCCTGGCGAAGTCTTGGCGAACTTGCCCGTGGGGGAGTATGATTCGTTGGAGAAGTACCAAGAAGAAGATGAGGAACACTCGTAGGTTGCTTGCGCAGTTTTCGAGTGCTCATCGAGACACTTGTATTGTCGGCTCCTGTGGACATCACACAGAATCCACTCACGCATTTATGATGTAACGCATTTATCGAATAAAATAATGTGCTGTGTAGTGGGACGCTAGGCTTAGATATGGGGACAGAAATACACAATGATTATCACTGTAACGCACCATTGATAGCATGGCGAAAGTATGCCTTCTTATCAATTCAGAAACAATGGCAATAAGTATGATACAGTCGGTTGAAGTATAATTGATGTAAACGTCTTTCAAATACCAATCGAGTCGATCGACTGATAACGACGCCAAATGGCTGTAGAAAAGGTGCACCCGAGTCGGGATGCAAGAAAAATGCTTGAGTTTGGAATCGCATTTATTTCTGAAACTTATTGTCCCAGAGTTTTCAGCCCTCACTGTGTTCAGAAAAAGTCAATATTTCCCGCTTTCCCGCTATCAGAATCGACCGCATTGTATTCGGATGACAAGACAATTATGTCTCACCGCCGGTTAGACATAATTGTGGAATGGAAAAATTGACATAAATGAAATATCTCCGGTGAGTCACCGGAGATGTATTTCATTTTGCTTCTACGTGAAATTTCACGCCAAATTTCATGCATTTCAGAAATATATCAGAGAAGGAAATGCTCAGAAAATATTTTGGAAATGCTACTACTCGTGATCCCACCAAACGGCCGTGTTCTCAGATGCGCCGTATGCCTGGGGCAGTTCGAGAGCGCTGATACGTGCCGTTTGCTGCCATGCAAGCATATCTTTCACAGGGACTGTATCGACGGTAAAATTGAATGAAACGAATTCGTGGAAGTCTGGCTGTAGGTTGGCTGCGGCAGTCGACGAAGTGCCCACTTTGCACGCTGGACGTTCGAGAAGGGAAAGAGAAGAACCAGTGAATGATAAATGGCCCTAAGGGCAGATGTTACGTACGCTTTTCGCCGAATGTTGAGGCAATAATTTCAATATGTTCAAGAATCGCTTGCAATTGATACCGCATTTTAGCGGAAGAGTGATTGAGTTGTACTAGTGCTAATTAATAAATCCGATTTATCAAATCGGGAAGTGATCCTGTGCGACCAAAACCGTGAGGCACCTCGAAAACCCCGTCTGGTAGCCAGGGATACTTAGTCCTTCTGGCGCTGGGGCATCGGAAGGAAAATTTTGGAAGCAACACGGAAGCCTTCAGCCCGCTGCGGGCTGCCCGCATGGGCACCGAGGTGCTGCATCCTTAAAAATGGCCTCACGCGAGGAAGTTGAGTGTTTTTACTGCGGAAAATGGGACCGCAAGGATAACCTCACGAAGAACAGACATTTCGAGAAGCACCACCCGAAGAGCCCTATGGAGGGGCGGTGTCACTGAGTGACAGTCACTCCATGCATTTCTCCCAAAGAAACGCACCCGACAGGAGAGTGGTAACGAGCTTGAAGGTAAGAAATTCCGGACAGACTCACAAACCAATTTAACGCCTGAAGTACATTTACTTTACGAGATGGCATAGAACGCTACGCACGCTACGGGCCTGATATAAGATACATTGCTCATGACTTCTCAGTTGCTTCGGTAGAAGACAAATCGCTCAAAGACAGTGCACGCAATGCTGGTGCATCTCCAATGCATTTTCTTTCCAATAAGCTATTATCCTATTCATCGACAACCATAAGCCATACGGACTGTACATAGAGCCGAATGGCATTCTCTCTGAGAGTCTCTCAAACTTGAAAGCTTTACCATTCATTATGGTTCCAGCATATTCTCGATCCCCACAAGCCAGAGAAACTTCTAGGACTGCGGATGATAGATCCAATAAAATATAATAATCACTACATCTGAAGTAGATAATATTGTAGTAAAGACTTAATCTTGTTCCTCTCTTCCCAGAAGACGTAGGCAGTAAGAAACAATTATCAGGTCTTGCATCTAGAACCAAGCGGAGTTTGGTAGACACAGAGACCATATCTCTTACTGGAAACATCGAAACGAAGCGTTTCGTCAGACACAATTTATGAGATCCTTCATCAAAGAGCTCGTTGTCATCTTTAATATAATAAGTCTTAGTCTCGTCCTAGAATTTCCTATTAGAATCTCCAAACTTATCGTAGAATCTTGAAGTACTAGCCATCAACCTACTCGACAACGGTGAGAAAATAGTTTGAATGCGAGATAAATTGATATCATGTCTACGATCTTGTATATTAGATACTAAGTGATAATTGCTAATATAACCAGTCAACTTCTGTGCTCTACGGAAAACTCTATCACGGATCTCTTTTCCTTGAACCTGATTAGGAGAGCATACAAGTATTTGATATTGAAACCTAAGTAGCTCCAAGAGTTGCTTTGAGCTGCAGCCTGAAGTTCAGGCCCTGCACTATTTCTTCCTCACTTATCCCTGCAATAAACTCGTTGATCTTGTCGTAGTCCACCTCTTCAATTGAATCAAGCTCCCTTACCTCTTCCGGAGTTAAACTATTGTTCATATTTAAATTTATATTGGGATTATTGACTAGATTTAAAGCATTACTCATCATTCTTCTTACTATTCTCCGTTTGCTAAGTTTTCTTAGGGTAAGCTTTCTCACTTAAGTCATCATCGTCAAGTGATTGCTCGGCCAAGTTGATAGACTCGTCACAAAAATCCTCATATCTTGAAATAATAGCTCCATAATCACCAGAAGCCATTCTAATATCCATAAGACGCCGCCTCACTTGGGAGTAATCTGCCGATGATGAATATTCATCATACAAGACCCTCCACATCTCTTTAAGCAGCCCACTGAATGTCTGAGAAATATGATAATGTTTCATATGCTTGTCCACAAGACGAGAAGGTTCACCATCGAGGCAGCGATAAACAAAGAAGTATTGCTCAGCAGCATTGGCAAACCGATACGACTGAGTAGTAGTAACCAACGAATAAAACTGACGGATACCACGAGGGTCAGTATCACCTAGGAATGGATCTATCTTCGGAAACAGATCGGACGACTTCCATGCCTTGGAAACCTTATCAGCATCCTTAATGTCAACGTTCTCATTAATCGCATACGGTATAGGGGCAGGAGGTGCAGCATTCTTTGCTGAAAACGGAGCAGACATAACCTTTTTGCGAGTCAAGCGAGGCGATGGAGGAGGTAACTAAGAGTGGTCCCCGACCACTAGTGTTGTTTCCAAAGAGACTGCGCATGGAGAGGTGTTGAGATTTGT
>JAAPAO010000706.1:0-16456 GCA_013115145.1 Perkinsus chesapeaki
AACCAACACTAACCTGACATTGAGTTATGCCAACCAGTTATCATGACACCAGAGAAGAGGAGGATCGAGCATAATTCGAAGGTCTTGTACTGTAAGCAGTTCTGTTGGCTTACAAACCCCTCGTGTAAAATTATATTATATTCTTTCTAACTCGTCTTATGTTCCTGTCGTAGCGTTTATTGATACCGGAAGCGAGAAAAGTCTTGTTTCTGAGTCTCTTCTTTATCGATTATCTGTCTGTCACCAGGTATCTCAACCCTCGACTGACCGACTGTTGGGGATCAACAATCAGCCTATCGAGTCTGTGGGGAATATCTCCTTGACATTCTGTAGGGACAGTGAGGCGGTGTCTCTGGGTTCATTTTCGTGGAACTATTCTGTTGTTTCTGATTTGACTTCTTTATCCTGCGAGGTCCTGTTAGGAGCCGATCTTATCGCCCGGGTTTTCGGCGGGATCGATCTCCGATATACTCATGGTGTTTTGAGTAGCGTGAAGGCTCGTGTTGTACCGAAATCACTTATTTCGGCTTCTGTTTCTGTGTCAAATCAAGTAGCGGTTCCTGTTACTAATTCCCCAGTTAGGCCCACTCCTGCTCTGTTTAAACCTCGTTTGAGTAATCGAGTTTCTCTTTCTTGCACTAATAATTGTATATCTATTGAAACACGTGATTTTTCTGCATCCTGGAATGATGTGGATAAGTTTTGGTCCTTCTCTTGGAAGTGGAATGATCGGTTTTCTAGTGCTGTATTGCCTATTGGTTCAGGTATTACCCAATATCCTGTTAAGTTAACTGACGCTGAGTCTGCCCAGGTCGATAAGGAGCTTTCTGAATGGTTATCTCAAGGTATAATGGTTCCGTATGTTGCCTCTCGTGATGGCCCTATTGGAGCGGTGTTGCCCTTACTACCGGTACGACAACCTCATAAGGTCTCGTCGCCTATCCGTATATGTGTGGATGCTAGAGACCTTAATGGTTATTTATGTTCGGCTCCTGGTTCTGATTTGGACTCGTGTACTGATAAGTTGCGTACATGGCGCCAGTTAAGTTCGAATGCTCAGATTGTAGACCTTCGCCGCGCTTATCTTCAAGTGCGCCTTAATCCTCGGTTATGGAGATTCCAAGTAATTTATTGGAATTCCACTCCCTATGTGCTGACAAGAATGTCCTTTGGACTGGTGTGTGCACCGCATACCATGTCGTCCATTATACGGTACATTCTCGATTCGGCAAGGTTGCCTCCTTCTCGGGTTGATTCATATCTTGATGATCTATATGTATCTGAAGTGTCCCTGGTGCCACGGGTGATTTCTTTATTTCAAAGTTATGGTTTACCTTGTAAACCTCCTGAAGATTTATGGTCTGGCCATACCCGTGTCCTTGGTTTACAACTTTATCCTCAACCTGATACTGGTTTGCTTTTCTGGACTCGCAGGTCTGACCTATCCTGTAAGTTACCGTCGTCATTGACTAAAAGGACGTTATTTTCTTGGGTAGGCCGCTTGGTTAGCCATTACCCTGTAGCGTCATGGTTGCGTGTTTGGGCTAGCTTTCTTAAACGATTAGCCTGCTCGTCTATTGAAGCTAATGCGGCATGGGATACTCCCTTGCCTGCTTCTATACGCTCTTGTTGTGAAGAGCTCTATTCTCGATTTTCCTCCGACGATGCGGTTTCCGGGGTTTGGTCCCTTCCGGCCAAACTCCCTCATGTTTATGATCTATTTTGCGATGCTTCCAGTATAGCGGTTGGTGTGGTACTGAAGCAAGGTCACTATGTTTTGGAAGATGGTTCATGGCTTATACCACCCTCTTCCCAACTCCATATTAATCTATTGGAGCTCAATGCAACTATTCGTGGTCTTACGCTTGCTACCCATTGGAATGCTCGTAAAGTGGTTTTACACTGCGACTCTCGCACGGTTGTATCTTGGCTTACTAGCCTCCTTGAAGAAACTGGACCGGTGAGGGTATCAGGGCTTCATGAAACCTTGATACGTCGAAGGCTGGCTATCATAGCTGAGCTACTGGAGTCGGCTGGTATTTGCCTTACGGTGGCCTGGATTGAAAGCCAGGCAAATCCAGCCGACTTGCTTACTAGGGTACCACAGCGGTGGGTATCCCTTTATTCCTCTTTTTCCACTCGTCGTGTGGAGGAGGAAGGTGTTGGTGATGGTTGTATAGCACAGCTGGAGGAAGATCCTACACGACAAAGACAAAAGGTTACATCAGCTGCGGTCACGGTAATGTCACCTCCCACTGTTTCGGTACAAGATCAACTTCATGATCCAATGTTATGTGAGGTTAGAGCGATATTGTCTAGACGACCTCCTGTTGATCCTGTTCGTGGTGCCAAGTTGGTACCGCCTCCATACCGTAAGGTATACCCACAGCTCTGCATTGGACGGTCTAAACTGTTCTGTAGGCAGCTTAATGTACCTCCTAATGTTAATGTTAAGGTACCTGTAGTTCCGGCTGCTCAAATCGGTGAGTTTATTAAATGGGCTCACGTTGAGGCTGGTCATGGTGATTGGACTGGTACATGGAAATTATTAAGAAGGAGTTGTTATTTCCCTGATATGGCTGTCAAAGCTCAGCAGTATATAAAGGACTATTGCCCTTCGTGCCGAGCAACTCGACATCACCGAAATCAAGCTACTACTGGTGCAGCAACTACGATTGGTGATGGTCCGTGGGATATTATATATGCTGACACTCTTTCTATGAATGGTATAACGTATCTGGTAGTGACGGATTCGTTTACAAAATGGATTGAAGCGATTCGGCTCCCGAGAAATGATGGTCGGTCGGTATGCAATGGTCTTGTCAGGTTATGTTACCGCTTTGGCGCACCAACGGTATTAAGGACTGATAATGGACCAGAGATGGCCAATCAATATGTTGATAGATTATGTGCATACTACCATATTATACATCGTCGAGGTGCGGCGCGTCACCCTCAATCCCAGGGCAGTGTTGAGCGTGCTAATAAGACCATACTTGGTATTCTAAGGAAGATTATTGGTGAAGCCAGGTCGGAGGATGAAGTCGATCTCTTGGTGCAACAAGCGCTCTATCACTACCGGCTTCGTACTACTGCTACCCTTGGAATCTCACCGTTTTTGGCTATGTATGGTTGGGAGCCTCGGTCGACTCCTACTAGTCTACCTTCGTCGTTTAGCTGGGATTTAGCTACATGGGTTGATAAGCAGGTATATCAACGTGCTTGGTTGAATGACTATATTGATAATGTCCTGGGTCTGGGCACCAAAATGTACTAGAACCCGACAAGTCTAGTATGTTGAAAAGTATATATTATGGAGTAGTAGGAAAGAAACGGGAGACACATAGCTTAGCTACACAGCTTAAACCACACAACGCATCATCATCGTCTTCATTCTATTACAATGGTACTCGCTGAAACCGCAGCAAGCATCTTCTCACCATTTTTCTTGGGTCACTCGGTGTTTGGACCATTTGGCGGATTTTCTATCACCGCCAGACCCCCCATAACCGGCGATCACATGCCTGTCGCTTTCAAGACCGACGGTGTGGACGAGGTTAAAGGATATAACGTCAAATACCACATCGAGGGCTCTGGACCATGGTATCTTAAGCTCGATGAGCAACATTCCGATAACATGCAGTTCGTTGATGGCCTCAAGAGCCTCCGTGTAATCGGTCCCGACGTGAGTCTGAAAGATGTGTACTTCACACTTACCGAACAAGCAGGATGTGGCGTCAAACTGCACTTCGTGGTGGAATTTGATGAGGCGCTAAGTGACGTAAATCGTCATGAACTAGTGATGGATACTCACATATGCGAAGACTCGGCGTCCCTGTATCCTTGTATCAATGATATAACTACCTAATATCTTCAAAGTTTTCTTGCAGAGGCTAATAGATCAGCGCTTTAGGGATCATGACTTCGATTCGAACTCCTCATCACTTGAGTACGAGAGTTTAACCATTCTCCGGTGCAATGTGTACCGTGTGATATATCTAACCTCATCGGCTCCTATAGCCAATCAAGTAAGTCATACTGTTATGAGAGCTCTCAAAGCCTTATCGATAGTTATCGAAGTCTTAGGCTAGTCTTACCTATTATCTTATGATCCAAATCATATTGTTGCGTATATGTCAATTAGCAACTGTTATTACCCCGGACCAAAAAGAGTAACCGCTGAGTAACCAAATTTTTTGTAATCTCAGCATTTGGTACTTTGTTTGATATCCGGCGTCGTTAATCTACGGTAGATCATTCGGGAACCCCCGTTACGAGCCTGAAGTCTACCAGGGACCCAGAAACTTCTCACGCCCCGTGAGCCACGGGTACCGCGAGAGGTTTGAACAATATCCTTATATCGGGGAGAGACTATGTATCAACATGGAGCTTGAGCACATCTCTGCTGTGTAATCCCTTGTGATCTCCTACACGGTCGGACACCTACTCAAGACCCCTACTTTCCGATGAAAGGTTTTCGTTTGCGCAATTTCATTACGAATTAATTTCATCGGTAATTTACAATACTCAGTGTTCTACTGTACTACAATTTATACAGTACCATACGTAAGTGTTTAGGGGGGTTTCGTCTTATTAGTAGATATCGATTGCCTCGCAACACTGCGGGATCGCTCGGCGACATACAGTATTCCGTTTTTGACTAATGCTGGCTGCCGACCGCCTGATGGGCTGAGCGCTCAGTACCACGTCATTTGGAAGTCTTTCCTGGTGTACGGGCCGCGGATTCCGGGTTAGAATTTCGGGTAAAATGACTCCCGTGACTGAGTATAGTAGGCAGCGAGAGCAACAGCAGCAGCTGACCCAACTTCGTCCTAATTCGAGGGTCGCCCGAGGCATCGCAAGACTCGTCAAGGTCCGGAGGACTGAAGGGCCAAGAGATGGTGTTAATGGACGACGCCATACTGTATGATGCAGCAAACACGTCCTTCTGCTGTATGACACATACATGCAGTATCGATCGTTATTAAGGATTGTTTCAATTGACTCCAAGAGCTCGGCCCGTGTGCGTGAGTTTCTAGCTCAAGGCCAAAAATGGCTTAGTTAGACTACCCATTCTATCTGCTACTACTGCCGGTAACTGGTGTTAATAGATCCTATTCATCCTAGTAGAATTCACTTATGCATTCACTGAAAGCCTGTGTACAACTACCAAAACACAACGGCTCTCAAGGTATTTCGACTTGTTGCACGCATGCGTTCTCGTTGAGGAATTGTAAGTGAGCAAGAGATTTGTTTTTTTTCCCTTCGACACGGAAACGATCATCACGCAAGGATGCTGAGGTCATCTATCAACACCATACATGAATATGATGATTCATTCAAGTACCAATGCACCCGAGTTCGATCCCTTGTTGAGGCGTTTTGTCAGTGGGAATGAAAACAAAGGCAAAAGTGCCACTCCTAGTGAATCGATGGAAGAGATAGCAATTGAGATTTTACATCTGCGAGAGAAAATACAAGTGAGCAAAAACTGTTGACGTTCTTTTCGATAGGTTATGGAATATTTCTACTGGTCCCTTAGTCACTAAAAATAAAAACGTTCTTCCTTTCTTAAAAAATAAAGCACCGTCGATTTTTCTCTTCTGTGGCGAAGCATTTGTCAAAACAAGAAAAAGCGAATTTTCTTGTGGAGAAGGTGGCCGATGACATGAATCGGTGAAATGTTCACAAATGTTTAGTATTTCTCATTTTAGTTGTTCGGATTGATATTAATTTCCCCCGTAGCATTCTGGTTCCATGAGACTGATTCATTCCTAATTTTTCCCCGTATACGCAGTCACTCAGTGAAGTGGAACTCGTCCGTTTGGCTTCCCTAGTAGTACAAACACTCGAATTGAAGCATAATATTGACAGCACCATGTCAATATTAAATTGTATAACACAATAATTGCTAAGTATAATAACATGCCTTATCATAATGAGCAAGCCCGAATCGCCGCTCTACTAGAAGCCCTTGAAACTCAGAGCCCCCTAAATCCTTGCTGCTCGAAATACGCCTTGAGACGAATTGGATACTCCACCGGAGACAACTAATTTGACGTTGCTTTTTCCTGCCAATATTAGAACTTATTCCTCAAAAGCCCATGAAGCTCAGCTATGGAGGGTCTTCTTCTGATACTATTCCATCCAGTGAAATAACTGTGGTTGTTCTACTCAGGCACATTCCGCCTTGCAGCAACGTTATCTAGCACGTGTATCCAGTCTCAGGAGGACACCGGTGGCACTTTGGAGTACCCTACCCTTCAAACTGTCAACACGAGGAGGTGAGGTCGAAAAATTCCCAGATTTTGTTAAGTGATCGGCTGGACGTTGCCTGTGTGTCTGAAATGTTCTCCATGCAGTGAATTTTTTGAACACTGTCCAGTCCTTAGAAAAGGGTTAGAAAATACGCCGACGAACCTTAATACAAAGTTTTTGAATTAAGAGCATCTATCGATATTAGTTGTCTATCAAGTCTGCCGTCTTTACATGCATTTGTCTAATTGGATACTTTTCAGCTTTATCCACTGAATCAGTATCGCGGCTCGAGTACGAGGTTGTTAAGTGCATTGATGGCCTATTAAACGGTCGGCTGGTGGACCTATCGAGGGACTTGCCACAATTGGTAAGCTAGAAGATACTCGGAGTTGTTTTTGACATCCGAAGACTTCCAAATAAGATCGGAGGTGATAGGTTTTGGAAGTTCAAGATTCTCGTAAACAGGAAAAACGAAAAATTTCAATTACTAGAACGGGGCAAATGAATGAATGGGAGTTCCAGTTGGATGAGTTGGATTTTTCCAGGTCAACAGTCTCGCTAAGTTTGCGGCCGATCCGCCATCTGCCGAGATGCTGAAGTCAGTTACTCCTTTCATTGCTGTTATCGACGTCCGTCGGTTGCCCGATCACAAAACGTAAGTTCTTGGGTTTCCCTAGTACCTTGTTAGGAAATCTCTTGCAGGTCTCTCGTGGGAGCTTTCACTGAGATCTTGCTGACACTGCAGGCTCTGAGCAGCACGCATAATTCGGCAAGGTGAGAATGGGGAAATCTTCTAATTCTTCCCCAAAAAATCGTAATACTGGAGATGAAGTGCTAGATGAGCTTGTTAAGGCTCAACTGGTGGCGAGAATCCCACCGGAATCTCTCGTGGTTGCCTCCGAAAAAAAAGCAGGTTTACTACCAGGTCCTGTACGGCGAGGCTGATGTCTTTGGAGAGAAGCCTGAGATCTGATCTTCGATCAATCGGACTCACCTCGGAAAATATCCTTTCAACCGAGGCACCAACTTCACCTTCGATGGAGGAGCGTCACACCTTGGTGAGAGACCAGTCGGTGAGGGATCTCACGCAGGGGCGTCGGTTGCTGGGGAAAGTAAGGATGTGGCTGGGACGGGTTAGGAATGCGCGTATCCTTGGTAGTCATCTTCAACGAGTATGCCTCGCGGCGGTTCGAAGACGGCTGGACATGCTTTTGGCAGATCGATCAGCGATAAGGTGAGTTGAATAGGCTAATTGCCGAGTTGTTATGCCCCCACCTCCACCGCCTCATTACATTTATATATTATTATGCCTCAGTCGATCATAATCGGCACGAAGCCCCCATCTCTCGCCACCGAAGCCAGAGCAAGTATAAGGAAGGAAGTGAAAGCATCGAAATCCCCGCCTACCGATCACAGAGTAAATCCTGAAAAGGAATCGAGACGGATAGAAAAAGTGAGCTCAGGCGACGAAACCCCCTCTCGGGCTCGTGACGACATTCTCGGTGGAAACGCCATTGGCAAGGAACAGGTCAATTATTGCACCCGGGAATATCATAGAGACCACCAAGTGAGCTCTGAGGAATCTTTTACGAGAGCGAGAAAGATTCTTTTCAGGTCGGAAAGAGTTCTCTCACCGTCCAGTACAAGTCGGCCGATTCAAACGATTGTGCATTCCGGTCCGCCGCAATATGCTTTACCAGTTGTAGGGATTATTGAATTTGATGGTTTTCACGCTTTTTCTATCAGTTTTGGAACCCTGGCATCCCCGTGAACTCGCCACCATTTTATCCACCTTTGAGGACTACAATAGAACCAAAAGGAAGGTGAGTAGAAATAAGGTCTTAATTTTTCTTTAAGAATTCTGAACATAGACGATGAGTTTTGGCGGTTTTTTCCTCAGATTTTTAACCCAAGCAAGGTCTACCTACGCCCTGGCTCTTCCGGAACGACTGCTCATGTAGACAAGGATGTGGTCTTTTGACCGTATTTGAATATATTGTTGAGTTATCAACAACCACTTGTGTCGAATGTCTCCAGTACGCCGTTTATCAGTTTAATTTCACGTTCATGCTTGGCAAGTTTACCTATTGCACTTTACCAGTACTTTCGTACGCTTTTGCATCGACAGATGTATCGATTGATGTTTATCGAGATGAGCACTGCTTTGAGAGTAAAGTTACGACACAAAAATTGTCCCCGAAATTCTCCTCAGAAACTGACACTGTTCTGCTCGAGGCTGCAGGGACTGCATGTTACGCTAACACGTAGCGTTGTCCTCGTCATTTCGGTAAAATACGGTTTTTCTATCAGTTTTGACGTGGAACAGTCTCTGGCATTCTCTATTAAAACCATTGATTACACGCCTAACAGCGAGCGCTTTCAGCTCAGTCTTTTCAAGGATGACTGCAAAGTAAGCAATGTACCCTACTGTAGATGATATTCCAGAAGGCACGCGTACGCGCTTTTTACCGTTACTCTTTCGTTCAGGGAAAATGAAAGTTTTTTCCCAATAAATGGCCTCATAAATTTAGGCCATAAATTAGCTGGAATTGCATAGCTAAGAACTCCTCAACACACTCCCTTGAGAAATGGGGCACCTCTCCGGCCGATTGGATTTTTAATTCCAGGAGAAGTGTTTCCTTTGGAACCGGATACTTGTTATTTTCCTGCAGATCAGGACACATTTTTTCAGACACCCGAGAGTAAAAACAGTTTCGGATCCCAGTTTTCTGGTAAAAAAAGTCAGGAGTTTTGCTGGGGTATTCTTGTACAGTGATTTCTGGAGCGTGCGAGCCCATCCTCGGCACGGCGTACGGCATCTACAGCGTGCGTTATAGGAACGAGAAAAGTAAGATGGTGAAACGGTTTTAGGATATTTTTGAGCTCAGGGACTTGCAACCCGAGTGATTCAGCTTACTGGGGCGGATGTAGTCCTTTAAGAGTAGCTGTCTTCAGTCGATACACGACGACTGATTGCTCTGGCATGCCGATTGAGGTGAGCCGAGCTTGAGTTGGGCTGGAATAATATAGATTCCTTCTCTAGCGGATCTACTCCTAGCTAGCCGCGTCGGTGCTCTTGGATGGAGGAAGATTTTATAGGAACTGTCTTGTGTGTTTGGTACATACTCCAGAAGAATAGTAGGAGAGTGGGTCCCGGGTTCGATCCCTGGTGGGATCATTTTATCATCAGCCATCGAGTAGCGGCTTTACGGTGGAAGAGATCGGGAAATTTTATGGAAAATCTAGAAAAGAGGAGAAAATTCTGAGTTTTTTTGCGGAATTTTCTTCCCTGATCAGGTTCAAATTAAACCGGCTTTCGATGGGGAATGTCTTAGAGCAGAAAACGGCACGCAAACGTACGCATTGTCAGAGTAAGGACAGCTAGAGGTGTCAGAAAATACGATGGCATTTTCAGAACAAGTTCTAATATGACTCTTCGAGATTTCCAGGGGGCTACAGATTGCCTGGAGGAACCTCAGTAAGAAATTTGGGGATAATCGGTATGAAAATATTTTTAGGCGAACGATTAATGTTGGCATCGGAGCGTGCTACCCACTCGGAGTTGACCAGTCTTTTAGATGGACAACTTCGGTACGAATCCTGCCGACTGCTGCCAATTCCTCCGATATTGGCTAGTAACACGGCGGTTCGTCTCTTTCGTAGCTATCATTTAACCAGACCACCCTTGACGGTGAATTAATAGGCGGCTTCCCCGCCGCCGATCTCGACAACTGTTATCATTTTTAAACCTTTGGTCAGTCTACCGGTTCGTGAGAGCCTTGAGTATTTGTACTATCGATGTGGCGATATCTGTATGAGTAGATTCAGCACATCGTCGTCATCAGCATCTTGGCATGAGGGCCGTAAGTTGGTGTCCTCGCGCGAAGGACAGCCCTGAATGGCTGGCCAAATGCTGCTGACCCTGTCAGGCGACAATTCTACTTCCTGCTGTTTCTCGAAGCTTGCAAGCATGCGCACGCGGCCGCCAAGATTTTTGCAACCGATTTCGTCTCTAATCTCTCCGATATATTATTCGGGCTTGTGCTTCATTCCCAAGAAAAGATATTTCCGAGCTCGGAACGTCCTCAACTGTTTCTTCTCTTAGGAGCCCCACCAAACCCTTCTAGATGATTCCTCTGTCACCACTACTGCCTCCACAAGGTTCACTGCTGCCGTAATCATTCCTCTCATGACATGGATGTGTATTACTTAGTTGTTATTACTACTTGTTGAGTTTCGCAGTGGCAGCAAAGACTCGAAATATCGCTCCGGAATTCATTAAATGAATCTCACACAGATGAATTTCATTTGTGTGCCGGTTTATCGGAACTTGTCTTCTCAGACGGTCACGGTGAGCGTCTGAGGACAATGTCCTGCTTGCGAATCGTCAGAAAATAACTTTGATATGGTTTCAATTAATTTACAATATAGCCTAGTTGTTTTGCGAGGTTGTTCGCATAAAAGATATTCGAAAATTCAGCACACAACTCCGGTCAGGCCGGTCATGTCCGAAACGACTCGAAGTTCCAACCTGGAACTGTGAGCAATTCGCATTGACCGGCTCGAGGGCTGCAATGGGGTAAAGCTAGGGCGATTTCCACCAATGTACAAGGCGAGCCACGATGTTGTTAGGGTTGTTTATGGAAATGATCCAAAGAACTCGGATACTTTCATGTATCCGGAATATTCAGAAACGCTTTTTTCTTGCAACTGCACGAATCTATTTTAGGAAGGAAAAAAGGAAGTAGTGGGGATTGAACAAGGAACCCAGTCTTCGATGACCCATAACAACTTGCATTTTGCAAGGCCAACCATGGCCCAACCCTCTAGGGATGTGTCATGACCATAGTAACCAAAAGCGGGCCGAAGGCCCGCGTTTAGGCTTAGGCAGAAGCACCACTCCGGCGCACATACGTTGGGACCGAAAAGTACATACGTTGGGACCACCGGCCGTCGAATCTGGAAATATTATGTTGGTTGTCTTTTTTGGATCCAGATTGCTGTAATGATAGAGGTATTGTTAACTTGCGTAAAAGCCATTAAATCTAGAGTACTCGCGTTGACGCTACTGAAGTCGAACAGGTTCACTATTTAGATTGAGATCTATCCTGTGGCTAGCGGTAGCCGATTTTGAAGCTAGATTTGGTATTACTTCGGTTACTCGCTTATTCCCGATATTTACTGGTTTATTACAACTGTTTCGTGTTGATTTCCCGTTTTTACTTTCTGTTCATCAGCTCCTTCGAGTGACTTGATCGTTTTATTCAGTAATTTTATCGTACTATTATCCATCATTTGTGGTAGATCTTTTTGCTGTTGTGTTCTTTTATGAATCTCAACATTCATTTATAATAGAGTTGTTAAAACCGAATTTGTGCTCGATGAATCTGCAAACAATTCCCGTACACTTCAGTTGCACAAAGATTGTCCCCTAATAGTGTTTGATAGATTCCGTCATTCCAACCGTGGGATCTCAGCCGGATAAGCCGGCGCTATAAGACCATTCTGCCGGCTTTGCAGCACTCAGCGGGGAGGTTGATGAAGTATTCCTTCTGCCTTGATTTTTGAACTTATCCTTGCCATTTTCTCAGGCGGTCTAATAGGTGTGTATTCTCACATACGTTCCTTCTTTATTATACTTATGTACTATTTGGCTCTCGGCGCCATCTTCGCTGTTTCCTGGCTTTCTACAGAGCCATCGTTTTTCATTAGCCAAGTACATTCCGATCGATCGTTGATCATTTCTGAGGGTAGTCAGTTCTGTATTTTACACTTTTCTAATGGTAAATACCGACGCTCCCGTTCTCTCCAAGGCCGAGTGGATGGCCAAACTGAGTCAGAGGCGCGAAAGTGAAGATGTTAAGATGACTGCGATGTAAGCTTTTCTAGCATTTATCCTTCCTTTCTTCTCAGTGCTACTTTTGCGACTCCGGAGGGGATGCGTTACTGTGGTTTTACGGTGTGTGGTATTGTTTATATAAGCGAGTGAATGAAGCTGAAATTTTGTGGAATTATATTTTGTCGCATATTTCTATTAAAATATGTTTTTTGAAAACTCAGTCAATCTGTCATTTTCTCATCTATCCTCCGAATATCTGCACCATCCAACCAAGTACCCCATCCATCCTTATTGCCCCATCCCCCCACAGGTACAGCAGTTATGTCGGCGGCATCACCTTCGATAAGGCCCTCATGAGTTTGCCATTAGATGACTTCATGGTTCACCGCGGCATGGGCGTCTACGATACCGCGACCGTCGCAAATGGGCATATGTAAGGCTTTGTGTGTCGGCTTATTTCATATCATTTTCAGATGGAATTTTTCCACGCATTGCGATCGTTTCCTCGAGTCGGCTAGGAAGGCCGGAATCAAGTCCAAGTGGAACAGAGATGATATTTATAAGATCGTCAATGAGGTGGTGGCAGCTACCGGGCTTAAAGAAGCTACGGTAAGTTTGTTGAGAAGCTGGTCTAATATTTGTATTTAAGAAGACAGTGTCTTTAAACTTATATCATGGTTCTTCATGATTCCGTCTTATTATTTATTATTGACAATAAATGTTTACTTATAAAAAAATCAAACTTGCTGCTTTTGTATTTTCCTAACCCCACGGGAGAGGTAATGCTTCTCACCTGTTCAGGTTCGTCTGTGGATGACTGCTGGCCCCTCCGGGGCATTCGGCATCAACCCCGATAAATGTGTTGAACCCTGCTTGTACGCCAACCCCATCACAGCCATGGCATCTTCTTTCTTTTAGATATATTGTCGTTTTCCCTTCGGCATACATCGACACTTCCAAACCCGACGCCAAGCACGAGGTGCCAGCTGACGAGGTTGAAGAAGTTACCGTAGCTTCTGATGTTGGTGAGTGCTGGAAATTCCCGCGGAAAAAAACGGAAAATTTTCCATTTTTACCGCCGAGGGCTGCACTCAATTAATATGATATTATCTTTTACGGTCAAACACAACATTTTGTCAGTGCCGTTCAAACCTCCAATGCTGGCATCGTGCAAGTCCAATAATTATCTGCTTAATGCTCACCTGTTCATGAAGGCCCAAGAGAAAGGAGGTATGAAGGCCGAGAATGTTTTCCCGAACACATTTTCTGTTTCTCAGGCCACTTTGGCATCTGGGTTGATGAAAATGGAGTTGTTAAAGAATCATGCACAATGAGCGTCGTGATGATGACTAAGAATGGCGAAGTTGTTGGCCCCGCGTTTGATGGTGGCATTCTTAAAGGCACTACGATGCGCAGGATTTTCGAGATTTGCGAAGGTGCCGATCCGCAGGCTTCGCTCCGCTAGAATCAAGTATTTTTCAGCTCAAAGTCCCCCTATTCCGGTTACTCAGAGGGATATTAAGAAAGAAGAGCTGTACGAAGCGAAGGAAGTGATCATGTGCGGAGGAGACACTCATATCGTCGCCGCTGTGAAGTTGGATGGTCATCAAGTAAGTGCTGTACTTCCTCCACCATACGTGGATCTACATCATTGACAATACATTTATGTATCGTTCTTTATTGATCATTGTGGACTTTTATGAGTTGTACTCGACTATAGAGCGAGTTCTGTTATGATCAGATTGGTGATGGTAAGAAGGGTTCCTTCTGTAAGTTGATCTGTGATGCAATGAGTGAAGAAATGGCGACTGGTAAGGGTAGGAAACCCGAAGACTATGTCCCTGTCAAGTAAGCAGCAGCAGCGACACCAACCGGGACCGTTGGAGCATCTGGCATTCAGGTATGCTCACTGAGCTTGTTGACGGCGAAACGGCTGTACAAGCTAACCGATTGGGCCGAGCGACGATATTGTTGTTGTTTATTCCCATTTAAAAGCTTTCGAATATAACTGGTTGTTGCGTTGTGACCCAAGCACTCGCATCTGGGGCTCGAGGGAGAGAAGAAGCTTGCCTAGTAGGATGGGAGCTAAGATTGTCAACATATGGCTCTCAGAGCTCATAACATTGGCGGGTCAAAGATTAATGACTGTGTGTAACATCAAACCAAACGAATAAACAGATTGTCTCAGAACCTTGTATTAAGGAGACTACCAGAACGTATCATGAACGAATGTTTTGTATGTCTGAATCTCATAACGATGCTGTTGCATACTCATCCAGTATTATTGAGTGATGAAACTAAGGTTATGTCATTATCAGTCGTTGATGACTCACGATACACAATGGTAGCAATGGTCTGAAGTTGAGGCTACCCAACGCTTCGAATACCCATCTCTTCATCTGCGAAAGTCACAACCAACTTGCCAAACCCCCGCGGGCTATTATAAGTTACAAGATACTTTTGATCCCATTCCATTCCCATCTCGACTCGACATTGTCGGGCTCTGCCACGAGTAGAGCGCTGCGCTGGCGGAGGCATACAATTCACGTACGAGCCGTCTCCGTTCTCTTCGCTCGCCCTCGGCAGCAGTCTCCGACACATGCGAAACAAGCGTCTCATGAAGGTGTAGTCCTTTCAGTGATTTTAATTTCCCGGCGAAACTGAAGATTATGTTACATCCACGACGGGCGCCGAGGATTTTTCTATTGCTATTAAACAAAGTCATTAGCGATGATACAATAAAGCTTAATTTGACAAGAAGAATGTTCTTATGGAATGGTCGATGCAGTCTAGCTTTGACGGTACCAGTTGAGGTCGACGGCCAGGGTCTGAATCTACTCGTGGATACGGGAGCTCCGCAAACATTCGTACTCTCCAACGACACGTTATATAATGGGAAAGCATGCAATGGGAGCATTTATGGGTTGTACGTGGGCCGCCCTTCTGGTTTTGGTAACAAACTGAAAGAAGTGAGTTTCTTTGACGGTAAAAAGGCGGATATCGTCGATCACAGGGCTGATTTAAAGCTTGGAGACCATACGGTTTTGGACGTCCAACTCGGCATAGTGAAGAACTACACCGCTCCGGGGCTTTCGCCTCACTCTTCACTAGGACTAGGACCGGTAGCTAGTTCAAGAGGCATTGTTCCCTTGTTGGATCAGCTCGTTACCAAAGGCATTATAAAGACTAAGGAATTTTCAATATATTTCCATCCTGAGAATAGAAATGAGGGAGAGCTCCTCCTCGGCGGAAGCGACCCCAGAAAGTACCATGGAGAGTTAGTAGCAGTCCCAGTGAGAGATAAATATAGATGGATAGTCGAACTGGATAATATAAGGATTGCTGGTACACCTGTGCTGGAAGCACCAAACTCGATCATCTTTGACAGTGGAACTGCTTTCTTTGGTGCTACACTGCAGGTTTTGGATACAATTATTGGACATATTGAGAAATCGTTTACAAGTGTCACTGGCCGCAAACTAGCATGGCATCGAAAGGAAGGTATTACGTACTTCGTTTGCAAGGACCGTGCACATTTCCCTATAATTGAGCTCGTATTCAAGAGACTTCCTGATGCAGGCAATGTGAGGATCACAATACCACCAGAGTTGTACGTTAACGAAGTACCAAATAGCCCACTGTGCGTCCTACTCCTCTATGAAATTCCGCTAGACGAGAAGACCTTCGTAGTAGGAATAACTCTACTTCGGGACTATTACATTAACTTCAATGCAGACAAACGTCAGATCAGCATCGCGAAGAGTGTCAACGTATCGCAGGCCGAGCATAGCTTGCGACCCCTTATGAATAAGAAGAGGTCTCCACCTGCTTTGAGCCTTTATCCATACGACAACCTTTCGGGCATCCAGTTTTAATGATAGGAATTATGGTGTTACTGTAGCATGCGAGGTGTCAAGTACTATTGCTGTGTGTATCCTAAATATGTGCTGAGTTGTTATCCGTTCAATCATGTACCGCAACATGTGCTTGTTTCCGAACACAACAAGCAAACATGTGCGGGGAGCAGTTTCGGCCGACCGTTAATGAGTTCGTAGTTGTTTTTAGTATTTGACAAATACTATTTGTCGAGAGGATATAGTCGAAGCCTGTTGACGGCTGCCTCCGAAATAACAGAATGTCTAGAAAAACGTGGCACTAACGAATAGCGACGCTTGAGCTCCAAGCGCTACTGGGCTTTTATATAAATGAGCCCAATAGATGCTGGAATCCCTGATGCTCATCTAGTAGATGGGTCTGATGACACAAGTAGAAGACATCTAACCTGAAATTATAACACTAACAAGTTATGGGCCACAACACATGTATAGGCATACAGTTCACGTACGAGCCGTCTCCACT
>JAAPAO010000707.1:0-16429 GCA_013115145.1 Perkinsus chesapeaki
GAGGTGCTTTAGTAACTTCAATATACCCTGGGAGGTGCTTTAGTAACTTCAATATACCCTGGGAGGTGCTTCAATGATAATGAAAGACTGTCCCTGTGATAGCAATACTGAGTGAGAGAGTGGTGGAGTGGAGCTGTGGCGCGGATTAACTCGTTTCCGCCTCAAGATATTGTACAAGTGGCTTGTAAGTGGTCGACTCGAGTCGACTCCGTAGAAGCTGGGAAACTATCAAGGTTCATATTGACCGGTTATCATCGCAGTTACAGCTCTCTTAAATGACATAGAATATTTTGTTTTTTGACGATTTATCGTCCGCTATTGAGTGTACGACCGTAAAATTTCGAAGCATAGTAGTTGTCGTGTGAGCTTTGTCTGGGTTGGCGTGTATGAGGTTTTATAACGATAATGCAACTCAACTCGGAAGTTACAGACGTGAAGTTAAACAGCTGGTAAAATGTATACTGTAATATCATCGAGGGAGTCTCTCCATCGATACCACCAACCTGAGCGTTTAACCAATATTGGACGGCTGACTTCTCATATCGGCCTCTTACCTTCCTAGACCAGCGCTGAGGATTTGCAGGCTAACATTGACAATCCGAAGCTCCTCCGGGCATGGAGGTAACAGCTTTGTGTAATTCGTTTCTGTGAGGAAGGGGGTATCTCGGGCAGTTTCTGGGGCATAGACGTCACGATACTGTACTGAGCTGCCTTCCGACGATGCCACGCTTTTCGATTCTTGACCAGCTCCTGTCAAACCAGCAATGGCATCGTCGATAGACTGTCCAGTTGCACTTACTTGACATCATAATAGATTCATCTCGTAAAATCACTCTTGTTGATGCCGCTACTTTCCCTCGCGCAGCCGCTTCTTGTTTGCGTTTTCGCTTTCTAGTTTTCTCTGCCGGATTATCACCTGCAACCCAAAAGCGGTATTAAAGCAATGTGATATAAAAGCACCGGCTACCGGCTAGCTCTTGTTCTTTCTCCATTCTGTCGAGCTCTGCCGGAGTGAATAGTTGTGATAGTTCTATGGGGAGGAGATACCTGCATAGCCGATCGAGTAAGCTTTGGCCAAGTCATGACCCATTAGTGTCGAAGCACGAAAATCTACTGAGAAGTCTCGTGGATCTATCTGGCTCCGCGAGTGGCCAATTTCCTAATTTCTCTTATGGTGACATTTCGCTAAGTAAACCCCCAGCAGCGCATTCGCCTACACAAGCATCCCGTGGTCGACCAAAATATCCACTGCTGTCTGTAGCAGATCCTCCATCACTTGGTCGGTCTCATACCTCACTTTCTGCGGAACATATGACATTCTATCGTTTATCTGCAACGAGGAGTAAAGTGCGAATAACAGACCCGACAGACCCACCACATGATCGGTCTTCGCCCCAACGCGTTTGGTGCCGGCTCGGATCCCATATGGAGGGTCGGTGAGAATGACGTCGACGAAGCCGCCTGAAAAAGAAAGTAGCCAACCGTGGACGGCACTCAATAAGAAGCGGCTTTCCCTCCAATAGTTACATTCAGTGGGAATAGTGCATTTCAAAATCAAACGGGTAATATGGAAATGTAGAGGTCTAGCAGTGACGTAAATCAGACAAAGATTCAATATTTCTTTCGTTAAGCAATCTGTAATGCTGCTGCTTTTCGATGAAGCTTCCTACGAAGCTCTGGACACAATATTGTGCATCAGAAATGCCTTAGATTCGCGAACCTCAGGGTGTACCCGTACCTACCGGATTTGGCATCTTTCCGCCAAAATGGTGCAGCCATATCTGCGTGGATGACCTCCGGGCGTGCAAGGCCATAGCAAAGGAAATTGCGGAAGATTGAAATATCCTTCGGGCCGCTGTCGCCAGAAATCTTGTCAAGCAAGGGGGATTTGCCTTCATTCGCATAAGCGACTCGGTGGCCCTGATGAAAACAAAGCTGATTCGATATCTTGGATTTCACCCGGAGAACTTCGAGTGTTCCTAGAATGACTTAAGCTGAGGTATCTCATGAACTATATGGTCAACCTCAACTTAAGTTAGTCTTGCATTGTCATTTAGTGGAAGCAGCTTCGAGAGGGTCTCTGAGTTTCCTATCTACCTGGGACCGTCAAGAGCGGTTTTCAGTGCTGGGCGGGTTCGATGAAGGAGGAAGAAGAAAATTTAATAATAATACTGGATAAGCCCTATAAGAGCAAGCTATCATGATAGGAGTACGATACAAGTTAGGAAGACATAATTGATGAAACAAGCAACTTTCATATCAATAGTTGCTAGAGGAAAAGTTACTCACCCGTAGAACTCTAATGTCGATATCAGAGCCTATAACGAAGGCACCAAAATGAGCTGCAGTGAGCGCGAGTCCACCGGTGCCGACGAAACAGTCATATCTGCCAAAAAGATCATTCAAAGTTACATCGAAATCAAAAAAACCGTGGTGTCCAACTTACACTATTTTCCCCTTGGCGATTTTAGCCAAGTTAGCCATAATGAAAGCAAGTTCGTTGTCCAAACTTGTTGGCCCTAGCACTGGTCTACACGTAAGCTCATATCGAGCAAAGTAAGGCTCCTGCTTATCCTCATAGCGTCCAGCTGCAACCTAGCGGCAGTAAATGGCAGACAGGCTAAATGCCGCCATGGCGTACTTCTCTTGCACAAAAGTGCCTCTTAACTTTACTAGCTTTCCTATCTCCTGCCCCGCCTGGAGTAGCAGCATGTTCGTACTCGGATATGAGCCAAAGCACCTTATAACAGAGTATCCAATAATACCGAATTTCCCGTCGTATGCAGTTCATAGTTCGAAAGAAGACGCGATATATCTTAGTTTTAAAAGTTCACAATTTCGGTAGGCGTGTGTTTGTGGAAAGTCCCGCAATTGAGAGATCCGTCCTGTCTACTTTTGTGTACGACGTATGAGCCATTGTAACTTCATATCTTTTAAGCGCCTCACGATAAGCTTCATTACAAATCATTTATAAGTAAACACGTTATTTCAGTTGCTACTGTCATCTCACAGCCTTCGTAAGGTAAACGATGTTCTGATATAGTGCTACTAATCGGCGAACCATCATCATACATTTTATACAAAGATTCTTTGCCGGAACTTCCTAGATAACGCTGCCCCTCTCACTGTGTTAGCATTATCCAAATCAATCTTCTCATCGCCGTCCCACAGGCAGCCAAACGCGTCCATTAGCTCCTGGCGCTCCCGGTTGGTGAACTTCCGCCCATATGCGAAAAGCTTGTACTTGAAGGAAAGCTCGTCCGTGATGATAGCTCTCCTCTTTTCGTGAGGCATTCTTCTATTCACATCCTCTATAGTCTCGGGGATAGTTTTACCGGTCCCCCAAACTGATAGAATCGCCTAAGGATGGGCATGACATTCAAGTAAGGACAAGTAGGGTCGGCAAATTTAGGGGCATGTGGAGTGAGGATCAGCCACCGTGAAGTGTCAAGTTGTACAGAACGAACCCCTATGAGGGTAGTACGTTCATAGAGTCCTTTTAACAACGGCAGGTGAAGTTCCTGGTATGTACACGAACGACAATATGATCATTTCGAATCGATATTTTACAGCTCAAAAACCACTGGCAGTTGCCTTACGCATCGAGACGGCGACAAGAGTGCCAGTAAGTTCCTGGCAGTAACACAAAGATGGACTGTAATTTTCCATTCAAGACAAGAAACTTTTTGGGCAGAAAGAACTTCCTTCTGAAGAATTAGTTAGAATTCTGGGAAAATGTTTGATGTTCTTCTTTCAAAGAAGAACATCAAACATTTTCCCTCTGGAAAATATTTCATCTTCTTGAAGGACTCCCTGCTTAACTCACCTTGACAAGGACAGATCTTTCAGCGATAGACTTTGCCACTTCATCGTTAGGAAGCCGGACATATACCCATGGTGACTCGACCAGGGCCGTTGGAGGATGAGTGGGAGACGCCTGAGTGAGCGAGCTGAGACCTTACGACCAGTAGGAGATCTGGGTGAGTTCAAAAGCACATAACATTGATGAAGAGGGCGATAAAGATGTACAGACGTGAAGCATGATATCTCGGCAAAGTCAGATCCAATAGAGCACTTCGGGACACAAGGAGAACGATGCCCTGCAGTACAGGAAATAGGTTTGCGTTTGCTCGCTCATGATGAAAAATACAAATAAAATCACTCCACTAGTAGTCTCAGAAGAAAGGGGAGGAATTACAAATGTAGAACACCGTTACCTTCATGTCGTCGTTCACAGCATACAGGCTCTCCTTGGGGACATCACCACACAACTCAGCAAGGGCTTCAAGCTCATGGAAGCGCAAGTTGTAATATGAGTTGTGATGGATGAACCAGACTAGATACACCGGCCAAGAATCAACGGACTCAACTATGTTACCACCAAGCGAGGAGGACATAGGAAAATAAGCTTACAACTGCTCAACGAAGCTACTGCTCCAAAATCACTGGGAATCACGGCAAGTCAGGCTCACTGGCGGAAGGGTTCTATCCACGTGGACTTGTGCGAGAATCATCTTCATCACGACTCGCGATTCACAATAAAATAATAAGGATACAGCATAAGCCCTATGAGAGCAAGCTAGCATGGCCATGGATTATAGTGATTTGATCATAAATGTCGTTGTTAGGGATCATTTACCAAACAATATCAGAGAAAATGGGCACCAAACTCGACGGCTTCCGAGAAGAAACAAACTATTAAAATTAGAAAAACTCAAGCAGCTTTTGTTGATGCCATCCGAGCGGCTTCGGTGAGAACAGCAACGAGTTCTTCGTTGCCGAGAATCTCCTGAACTGCTCGCGGGCTCCCTGGTAGTGTCACCACCACGCAGGCTGGCTGCTCTCGGAGGACGCCAGCGACAGGTCGAGATAAAAAGGTGAACATGCCGCTTTTGGATCGGTCTGAGAATAGCCACCACTCTAACTGATAGCAACACGAGTATACACGTGCAGAGGGAAAAACATGGAAAATGGACGGCCAAAAGAATTAGAATTGTATAGGTATGAGCTCGTATTTAGCTTTTAGGTCATATACGAACAGCGAAAAGATAAGTGAGTACTTAATCATGTTATTGAATAGTAAATGCACTGAGGACAATTCCAAGATCATCAGGCAAACAAAAACAGGCCGCAAAGGTTTTTATGACGACGGTTATGGTTCACCGAAGGACACTCATAACGGTGGAGTTACTTTCCTTAACCATCGAACAATAAGAATTGAACAGAAAATGTACTGAGATTGTTACCTCGACCACAACTAAGTAGCATATGCTCCAAACCAGTCGCCCTTTTAGCGATCATCGCTGAGACTGCCTCTGGCGTCACGTCACGCTCGGAGAAACCAGTCCCGCCAGTCGTAATAATTAGCTGGCAACCTATACGGCTTTGAAGGTCCGATATGGCAGTCTGGATGGCGCCTATGTTATCTGGGACCACCACAACCTGAATGAGAGAATGAGTGAAGAGAAGCTGCCTTTATTCGGATTTTCTGATAACTGGCGGTGTTTTTCGCGGTGACGTTCGCCGGGTGAACAAGATTAAGAATATACTCGCCAAGGCTCAAAGAACTTTTCGAGTGGCTTTGAGGTACACATACAGCGAAGAACGGAACAGATGGTTGAGATGATCAGGCCGATGACTTATAGGGGAATGATGTTCCCAGAAGGGGTGAATTCAATATCTATTCTCTGACAGAATTTCGACCATACCCCCACATTAGGAACGCTCTCTGAGGCTTCCAGGAATAACTTTCCTGGAGACTAGATGGCATCGAGTAGGTGACTCTCTGATTGAAATAAAAGCTAATTTGAGATTACATAACGGATAACCTTAACCAAGGCGTTTGCCAACAATGCTTACTGGGGCAGCGGGACTGCCACAGAGCTTCGCCACGAGAGCTCCGGCCTCGTCCTTGTAGACGCCTTGTGATGCTCTGTCACTACATGTTACGATCCCGATACTCACACCACTCTGGCTGCGAGCGTGCTGGTCATGACGGTGGATTGAGGGACCTAGGGCGGCGAATAAACTGCCGATGACCATCGGTGATCGCGGAAATTGAATGAGGGCGGCGTTGAGACTTGATAGGAAGAAAAGTGCCTTCTTGTAGGAAAAACACCTAAAGTCGTTCTCCGGAACTCGCCCTTACTTGTGTATTCATGGGTTCAACACTTCACAATCAAATATAGCACACTTCGATGCATATGAAAGGCAACATGAAATAACTATATTGTGAAAGTTATAATTGTTATATTGTGAAAGTTATAATTGTTATATTGTGAAAGTTATAATTGTTATATTGTAAAAGTTATAATTGTTATATTGTAAAAGTTATAATTGTTATATTGTAAGAGTTATAATTGCTATATTGTAAAAGTTATAATTGCTATATTGTAAAAGTTATAATTGTTATATTGTGAGAGCCAATATGACTACCAAGGCGAATGTATATCAAATAGTTCTCGAATTTAATGCTGGACACTGCATCCATTTGGACACGTGGGATAGTTTCTACTTCACGATCTACACTCTGTGGAGATACTAGGGGGAATAGTCCCCAATATCCACAGCCCAATCTGCGCAAGCCGAGAAGCAATAATAGATCCCCTACCTGTAGCGTGCCCGCATGCCGTCCTTGCTCTATTATCTCCGTTGTGGACCTGAGTGAATTTGGCCTTAGCCTCCTCGGTGGCTGGTGTCTGGTAGCGCCGCTTCCACTCGGCATAAGGCATACCTGGCGATGAGTGATGGGAGAGACGGAAACGTCCCGCACCGAAGAAAGTAGATTTCGGAAAATTGCCAAACTACTTCTGACGAGGCATAGTACCAGGAGGATACATAGAATTGATAGAACAAGGCATCAATGTGGCTATAAGGTCCAAGGCAAACGTCTGCTATTACTCTAGCACTGTGATGAGTATATTAATGATACAAAAATAAATGGTATATAAATACAGTAAGCACTATAACTACAGTACTTGCTTGATAGAAACATAGCAAATATATATGATGATATGAAATTAAACCCTGTATATAAAATACTACAGTAATTAATATTACTGCTACGCGGTGACATATGCAGTAATACTGCAGCATATGTCGCGAAAGTAGCCGTATAATTATCAATAACGAATATAGTCAAATTTCATCACCCAGAAAATATATGTCTACCTACCGTATATCCTTTCTCTGGCGTCCTCTAGCTCCACACTGGCTCCCTCAGCATACCATTTCGAGAGGCAATTCCGACAGAATCCAGCCAAGTTCATCAAATCTATGTTCTGCACATCTGTCCTGTCCTGTAGCCACGCAACTAGCTTGCGAAACGCAAAGGCCTCCGCTTCGAGTTCAGACCTTGACGCAACCTCCGCTTCCTCACCAACAGAAGGCTCTATAGGGCCGGTTAAAATGCAGGGAACTCGCGTGCCCCGTGGAACTTTTCCAGCGCCGGCAGGCAGCTTCACAAGAGCGTTCACATCTACACAGCTGAACAGCCGACTACTGCGCTGGCAGCTACCCCCGCTGACACCTCTAGCCACGAGGCGGCCCTCTCCTGTAGCGGAAACGCTCGCCCGAACCAACTCTGGTCGGACAGAATCGGTCTGGTGAAACTCCTCGGCGAGCGTGACGGTAATGTCGCCTCGGGTCTGTCTGCCAGTGAGCGAAGCCTCTAGGAAGGGCGCCACAAATACATGGAATGTGACATAGGCGCTGGCAGGGTTACCGGGAAGAGCGAAGAACGGCGTGTCGCCCAGTGTCGCAAATGTAGTCGGCTTTCCGGGTTTCAGGCAGACCTCGCCAAAATGTAGCTTCCCCTCCTGGTCAAGTATCTTTTTGATGAAGTCCTTTGATCCCTTGCTCACCGCGCCGGTGCTGATGACAACATCACAACTGGCAGCCAACGCCAACAGAGATTCCCTCTCCTTGTCGAAGTCATCTTCAAGTGGCGGAGCTCGCTCGATCTCCACGGCGGCCCCAAAGCGCTCAGAGAGCAACCCTTCTAGCATTGGACCGTTCGTGTCCACAGTCTCGCCACTAAAAAGCTCATCTCCGCTTGACACCACAGCGACCTTCAAAACCGGCATCAACTCCACTTCGTGTGCCACGTCCCTCAGTAAGGCTAGGAGCGTCGGAGTTATACTGGCGCCCCTAGAGGCGACTATAGTGCCTTGCTCCATGTCCGAACCGACTTGACGAATGTTGAGACCGGCACGGACGCCTTCGACGGGAACACGGACAAGGTCGCCGGAGATCTCGCAGTCTTCTATTTTAACAACAGCATAGTCCCCGCTGCCAAGCTGCGTACCGGTAGTTACATAGGACGCGTTGAGAAAGCCTTCGACGTGTGCGACACCATGACCGGCGGTGACCGAAGAGGCCACGTGGAGCTGACGGTAGGGTACGGCTCTGAAGGAAGGACTTTATGCGACTGTAAATACTCCACAGTGACTCTGACCTACAATCTCTACAAGTGAGGAATAGCTTACTCGTGCCTACTACGTATAAGAATACAAGTGTCTAGGTTGGAAGATTCAAGGACCGCGAAACCAATTCTTGGCTTGCAATTTTTGAGGCGAAATGTAAATAAAGCCTAGTACGGCGTAGGTCCAGCACGACTGCAGCAAATTGACCAAAGAACTGGGGTTCATCGAATTTGCGGTGCAGCTCTCCACTCGCTTATTACTCGTCCAGGTGAACACTCTCATGTGAGTTCTCAACGGGTAAAACCGCGAAGCCATCCATAATAGAAGTAGGGCGTTGCGGAACCGACCGATCAGCCCTAACCTCAGCTGCCAAGATACGTCCAAGCGCACTAGGAATGTCCAGACTCTCGCAAGGAACGGAATTCACCCGAGTGCACAGTTCTTGGCGAAGTGGGTCGAGCTGTTGGTCGATGCGGTGCAGGCACTCCTCTATAGAGAGCATCGGATATTCCTCAGGTATTATAGAGGTTGAGGAAATGGGCGGCATGATTGGGGAAAGAGATGCAACAACTGAGATAGGAGCACTCGGACTTACCATGACTGAAGTAGTGGCTGCGCCGCAAAATACTCCTAGCAAAGAACATTTTTAGACATTATGACCATTTAGGATTTTCAAATGAAGTAAGAACACAAACATACCGAATCTCAAGTCATCGATAAAATAAGCCAACTCTCGTTTGTTTTCCTCCTCCATCACCCATCGTGTCTTTGTACCTTTTGTTAGCAATAGTAGGTGCTAGGTGCGATGAGCGATGGAAATCTAGAGGACTCACCCCAGCTCTCTTTGAGAGAACTTCGGGTACTTGAAAGCTAGAATGGTGAGTTAGACATCGGCTTATGAGGTATAATAGCACATCAGAGATATACAGGGGTGAATGAGCATCAAGATCGTCTTTACCGATCTTGAGTTTGCTACAAGTTCAAACGACTCCCTACCAGACATTTCAGTCACTAAAACGCAAGAGGTGTGCTATAAATATTTGAGGTATTGATTAGCCAGTGAGCCGGTGGCTCCTGCAAAGGTACAAAACCATTATAATGATACAATCGAAACTCGCCAGCCTCAGCGACGAGCCTCACCGCGGAGGTTACCACTACCGGCGGCGAGAGGGGCAACAACGTGCATATTGAACAAATCAAATAGTGTGATAGTAACAGTACAGAGGGAAGGATAGGAATAGCAGGCCGACCACCCAGGCCATCACGGAGCCCCAAATCTGAACTATCGTGTTGTATTTATAGGGGACGTCTTCGCTGCTCCGAATGACTCTTCGGAGGCCCTCGTGCATGTGGAGGAGGCAGGCCAGCGAACCAATGGTGTAGAAGAGAACCCAAAACGGGCTGCTGAAAATGTCGAAGACTCTGCGATAGATATCTCGGAACAGCACCACCGCGCAGCGATCGTCGTCCGGGGAGCAGTAGAAGGGAGGCAGGAGTCTGGGGCGCAG
This sequence comes from Perkinsus chesapeaki, assembly GCA_013115145.1. Taxonomy (NCBI): domain Eukaryota; phylum Perkinsozoa; order Perkinsida; family Perkinsidae; genus Perkinsus; species Perkinsus chesapeaki. The sequence goes on from JAAPAO010000707.1 coordinate 9,932, forward strand.
CGGGAACGTCGCGAACTCTGCCCCCGGGGCGAGACGAAACTGCCGCAAGTGGGCCAGAAGAAATACCAGTAGCACCAAGCCACTAGTTGCCATCGCTGTTTCTTTAACAGAAAGATTTTCTTTCTTGAACTTGACGATTCTACTAGTGGCGACCACCACGTGCATGAGCCCCGCCATTAAGAGATAGATCTCTATCGGCCGCGCTAAAGTGCCGATAAGCGGTATTGGTTGGTTCAGGAAGTAGGCGTAGCCGTTGAAGTGGTCCGGACCGAAGAACAGGTGGATGTTGCCCAGTGCGTGTATGGTAACGAATGCCATCAAGAAGACTGCAGAGCGAGTCAGACCAGATCGGTCCGACAGGACTTTGTAGTTCTCCACGGTGAAAATAGAGCGCAGGGCTTCCTTCACGAAAATCTCGACGAGATAACAAAACGCCAGCAGATAACCTCCAGGAGCCGAGGCCACTTCAGGAGCAGGAGCCTTGGCGTCGTCGTCGGCTAGATCGCCCAGAACCAAACTAGGGACGTATTTTTGTATAAAGTCCGGCGGGTGCACTAGGTTGTATTTATCTGATGCATCCTGGCCGGCTACACTCAGAATCGGAGATTTCCCGCCCGGATGGTCTGGCAGGAATGTCGTAACATCAATGACCTTGCCGTTCACAATGATCCAGCAATCGTCTTCAGAGCAATGCTTGGCTACCTCTGCTGCGGGTATATGCCGCTGAGCCCCCACAGACCCTTCTGGCAGGAAGTCCACCACGGTGACCTCGCTACCGTCGGCGAGCTCGACCAGCATCCTCGAAACAGGAGGGCAATCGATTGCTTCGTCGAGATGCATTCCACCATACTCCAGGATGGAAGCATCGGTGCCCTGCAGCAGCTGAGGCAGCGCCGATGTGATGTCATGGACCTCGCCGCCAAGGATAACCCAGTACTCCTGGCCTTCGACAGCCAGATCCGATTCTTCTGAGCCCACTGACTGCACCGAACATCCGTGATGGGTAGTGCTTGTCGCCGATCCTACCGCCTGCGGGCTCTCAGGCTCCTCCATGCATTGCTGGCTTGGCTCATGCATCGGAAGTGTCCCTCCCCGCGAAGAATCTGCAGCCCGTGGAGATTGAGGGACTTCAGAGCTCACCTCATCAACAGGAACTTCTTCGACCACCGGCCCCAAAACAGCCTCGGCGGATAAATAACGTTGAATCACGTCTGGCGAATGTATCATATTGAACATCTTCGAAGCGTCTCTCCCAGCGAAGTTAAGAATAGACTTTTCGCCTCCGGGATGGTCCGGAAGGAAGCCTGTTACATCCAGGACTTCACCGTTTATAATAACCCAGCAATCCTCCCGATTGTTATGCCTTGCCACCTCCGCCACCGTCAGTCGAGTGCACGCCGGCACATACGACGACCCGCCGATATCACCTTCACTTGATCCTCCTTTGGTTAGACCGCCGCCTGCCTTGTCTGGACCGCTGCTGGGGAGTTGAGGCGTTGTGGATATTTGTGAATCCAAGTTAGACATTGAATTTAGCGCATAAGAAATATTGGAAAGCAACTGGAATGACGAGAGAGAAGCTCAGACAATTATACAATCGGAGCTGGCCTACAAAAGGAACCCCAGGACCATAAGATTTGCCCTTCAAAAGGAACTCCAGGAGCATAAGATTTGCCCTACAAAAATAACTCCAGGACCATAAGACTTTCCTTTTGCAGTAGCTCCAGTCCGATTTCTTTATTTCGTGGCTGCACTGTTTTCTACATACGTATACTAGTCTCTCGTCTTCGACCTCTACAGTAATTTGCCTGACTTCTAATTCCCCGGAAAGATTTCTCGAGCGGGAAATGTCGTAGCTAGGCGCGGATTTTGATGATGAGACGGCCGAAAATGCCCTCCTCAGGGCTGCAACTGTCTGAAACACAAAGAGCAAATAATAGAAGAGACAAAGCTTGCTAAAATAAGACCGGACAAAAGAAGTTTACAAGTCGACATATAAAGGCAGACGACATGCGCTTTAATAAGTGCAATGTGGACATATGGACTGGATAATAATAATGTGTGACATAGAAATATTGTGATTCACAAGAGGCTTATTCATCCTTCAAGATGCTGCCGCCACTAGCCCATCGGAAGAGTGTTAGCAGAACTCCAAATAAAATCATCATAACTCCAACAGCGTGGAGATCGCAGACTGCTGCTGCTTCTGCTTCTGACAATCTTCCTTCGTGGTCGATCGCGGGATGCGCAGCCCAGAACTGATTCAACCAGGAACCCACGCCCAAGCAACAAATCACAAAGCTGAATAATGTTACACCACCAGAGTCCGCGGAAGAATCAGACCGCCTGCACAGATCCGCCAGGTTCAGCTTCCCGCCTCCCAAGCTGGGAATTCTGACCATATCGTCATCCTCAGAGGAAGAGCATGTGGTCGAAGTTCCACCAGTGTCCACGTCGGCGGTGGCCTGTACTGGGAGATCACCCGTATCGCAGAGACTCGTATCTAATTGGATGTCCCCCGAGAAAAGTGATTTGAGCCAATTCAGTTGTTGGCGCAGGAATCCATTATGTTGCTTGAGATGGGCAATAGTGTCATTCGCCTCCGCCAGCGATGCCTTCGTCAGGGCCAACTCCGTCTCCATTTGCTCCATAGCTGCACGCTTCCGATCCCTCGACCGCTGAGCAGCCTCTCGGTTCTGTCGCTGCTTCTTTAACTTCTTAGCAGTTTTGACTTCATCCTCACCCTCCATAGAACCTCTACTGCGTTTTTCAGGTGGAATCGGCATTGTATCCTGCCCCACGAGGGCGCCGGAGAGGCATGTCACCAACGCTGCGAGCCGGGCAGCGTCGACCGCTTGCTGGGAACTATACATGATGACAATAGAAATTCCTGACCAATGAAATGTCGCATAGAATGAACTCAACGGATGGACTTCAAAGAACAGAGACGACTCACAACAGATTCTTAAACTGGAGGCAGATCTACAGGTCGAAGCGTGCTTCCCACATCAGGCAGGCAAGACTTCGCCATGCACTCGAAAAAGCGCTGCCGGCCTCCTCGATAGCCGACCATAGAGGAGCCTATCTCACCAACCTCCCCCGTCCACACTTCGTACCCCACTTCGCCGTGAAACGTCTCCTCCTCCTCTTCCTCCCCCTCCGAGCAAGCGCTAGCATAGGAGCTGGGCGTCGAGGAACCACTCGAAGAATCATCTGCGTACCACTCGTCCGTATCACCACTCTCGGCCTCTTCGCTGTCAGATCCGCCATTGTTAATTTCGCATTCTGCCGTCTTCTCGCTTCCTTTCGCTCGCTCCACTCGAATAGCCGTTTTGCTGCCCTCCTTCGCCTTGGCCACCAAAAAGTCGATTCTTACAAAGCACGGCACCGTGCAGCCCATCGCCGTGGTAATCCAAAGCAGCCACTTCTCCACCATCTCCTTCATTCGCTCTTCAATGGCCAGACGGACATCATGGTTCCCGTCGAAATAGCGATACGTAGCATCCCGACTGCTGAAGGTCCGGAACTGCCTAAATCGCCCCGAACTAGTCTCCTCGTTGACGTACTCTGTGTAACGTATGTGCTCGATTTTACCGTCGTATATGAAGACCCTAGGCTCGGTAACTATGTCCTCAATTCTGTGCTGCACCATCAGTGTGGACTCGTTATTGGGCAACGATTCCCACAGCGCTCGAGTCTTCCTCTCCATGTCTCCAATTCCGTAAAAGGCCTTCACTCCCTCGGCCATCCACGAGTAACCTATTTTCACCACACCCCTCTCCGAATAGACCGAAAGCGAGTCCGTCCCGCCCCACAATGCGTTGGCCTGGAGTTGCAGCGCCCTGACAGCTCTGCGACACGTTCCCGAGGGGTCCTGCATGAAATCTGCCCGCTGAATGGTCGTAGTCGGGGGAATCCTCAAGGCCGTATTCGTGGCCAAGGACGCCTGCCAGGACTTGCTGCTCAAAACCCGGTACAGTGAAACCGGATTCGGCCACCGAGTAGGGATTCCGACGCACTCCATTCGCTGCATCAAGTCAAACAGAACCGAATACTCCACGTAACCAGGCTTGTGATCACCATGCACTGCTCCCCACAAAAAATACATCGCCCCGAGGTTGCTGCAGCCCGATTTCGTCAGCGCAGTCCTGGCCCAGGCTTCTGAGATTCTTGGGAGGTCGGATGTGTGGCGGACGAACGCGCACCAGCATTCGTAGTCTGTGCCGTATCTGCAGAACAGTCCTCAATGTCATCTCCTCAGCGGCGTTGAGCTGGTGATTCCCTTTTTAACCCAAGAAGCGTCGTCGCACCCAACGTCCAACTGTGACGTATCGCTCATTCATATTTTAATTATTACGTGGCATAGATGCCATCTCTTATAAGGTCCGTTATGAGCTCGTCGGTGACGGCCATGTCAAATCTGGTATCGACGCGTCTAGCTCCGTCACCATACCGCACAATCAACAGGCTAAGGCTTGGGGGGCGTCTTCCCTGAGCGGAAGTCCTCAGTCGTTCGCTCTCCTAGCAACCAATCGCTACCTCAGCTGGCAGACGAATGCGCTCAGGCTTAACAGACTGACGCAAGTTGTAGAGCTTGCTGCCGTCCAGCATGGCGCCTCGACCGTCGGCCCACAACGAGTGACAGTATTCCACAACCGGCCATGTTTCTCGCATGTCAGCACGATACCTGAAAAGCTGCTTACCAGCTTCAAAGTAACTGCCGAGACGCTACTTGCTTCTGTCAAAATCAGAAACCACAGTTGCGTCAACCCAGCCATCGGTCATGCCGAGCCTCGGGGACACTTGGCCCTCGACACGACTGCCGACCATCATCCAGCCCATGTCGGGATCAAAGTCATTCTCCGGCACTTGGCAGATGAAAACTTGAACCTGATAAGGAGCATCGAATTCCCTCAACGAGGCGCCTCACTTGCTGGCCTTGGCAGTAGGTTATCCTTCCGTTCGAGGGATGCTTCTCTTCCTTATGCACGGTCTTGTTATGCGCGGGCAGCTTGGGTGGAGCTTTACGGGGAGGGATAGTCTTCGAGGCTACAGGAGGGGCGGGCCGGTTGCGAGGAGGATGACTGGGGGCGCGGGAAGAATCGGAGGAATCCATTTGGCGGAATTATAACCCCGATAACCCCTGGATGAGGTGAGTTCTGAGCGTGCCCGATTTTGTATCTTACGGTTTCAAAGATTCCCAAAGATTCGGTATCTTAGGTCGAAACATGCACTCAACCTCAGCATAGGTAGAGTGCATTACAAAATGTGTGAGGCGATTTGTCCACCTTCCCTTCCTAACCCCGCGATTTTTTGTTAGTACGCATACTCTTGCCTTCTTGCACTCTTACGATAACTCAACAGTTCCTGTCAAGCCTTCGAAAATCTATCTCAGAGGCCTTCTTTGAAAGAAGTCCTTTCTATTCAATCAGCTACCGACAACGAGATAAGTATCCACAGTCCCCATCAGGCGGCCCACTATCCGCTGCGTTATCGCTCTCAATAAGACTCTAGAAGGCGTTTTGAGTCTCCCTGCATGGACGGTGTAGTTCAATCTCCGTCGGGCTGTTGAGTTTGCTAGTTTGGGGAAGTGAAACGGAACGATATACCGTGGAACTAAACGAGGCTGGAGATGCTACATACATGTGTATGTGAAAGGAAAGGCATTGGTCCGGACTGAATGTGAGCTCCCGCGTATCTTCAAAGATACTCGCGAGGTTAAATGGATGAGCGCGTGGTCGACGGGATCATTCTGCCTGCACAATTGGTTCACCTAGCTCCTGCTGCCGATGTTGCCCATGCTGTACTCTTCGCATAGCGAAGTAATATGCTTACTTCTTTCTACACAGTTAAAAGGGTTGTACTTTGGTTGTCGACAGAAGCTGTAGTGATATGAACATGCTCTCTTCTCATTGGGGACAGCATTGTGCCAAAGCTTATATGCAGCTAAATCTTTAAGGGCTTACCTGCAGTTGTGCTAAGGCGTAAACAAAAAACGAAATCTATGGCTCTTTTCTCTCGCTGGATGGAGCCTAGATGGTTTTGGGCATCGCGTGTGGTAGGAATTCCGTATTATTTTGAGGTGGAGGTGGAAGCTGTGTCTGTTTAGTTTTTTCGTCCACTGCTTTATGTCCTCGTCGGAAACCCCAGCCAATCAGGTTATCGTCGTTGGTGGCGGCCTCGCAGGGTTTTCTGCTGCTAATAGTATTTTAGAGAATGGTGGGAGCGTACTGCTCATTGATAAATCAGCATTCTGCGGTGGAAACTCTTCCAAGGCCACTTCTGGTATCAACGGCTCATGTACAAGAACTCAGCAAAAGCTCGGTGTTAAGGATTCCAACGAGTTGTTCGAGTTCGATTGCATGAAGGGTGGCTCCAAGAGTCCTGAGCTTATTAAGACCATGGTTGAGCATTCTGGCCCCTCGGTCAACTGGCTCATGGACAACTTTGATCTCGATCTTTCTCTTCTTGCTCGTATGGGTGGTCACTCTGTTGAGC
>JAAPAO010000708.1:0-16310 GCA_013115145.1 Perkinsus chesapeaki
TAATAGGGAAAGTAAGCTTCCAGACTCGTGTGGATCTGTGCTGCTGTTAAATGAGAAACTGTACCCTCCCGCATCACAAATTCAACTATGTGTGCAGGATGCCTGTCTCTCATTCGGATCGGCACTTCTCCTTGATGTTCACCTGCAAGGTATATCTCCGAAATATCATCTCGGGGGAACTACAATGAACGCGTGCTCAGTGTAATTACCGGTCTTTTGGATTGTTATGCTGTCTCCCGACATGGTGACTTTATATTTACGGGGGCATCCGCTATGGCTGACACATCGATACTGAGAGACCCCCCCTGTCCTCATTTTTAAACTCATTGATGTATAGGTGGTCGAGGGACAGTCTGCTCATGGCGTCCGCAAAAGGGTTCACTCTGGGACGAGACTGGAATCTCTCGAAGTGTCTTAAAGGAGTCCACTGAAGTCTGGAAGGCATGGTAGAAATCTTCAAGTGACGGATGAAGAAGGGAACTGTCGAATGATCATAGTTTCGTCCAAGTGAAATGCCCGATTGGATTTCTATTGAAGCCTTAGAAGCAAACCTCGTGCTGGTGTGCTGAGCGCCAATAAGGGCCACTTGCTGCTAACGGAACGACGGTACTCACAGCATGTTCAGCATGCCATGTTGCCTCAGGGCCTGAGGCTCAGGCAACTTGCCTGGGTCAAAGTGTTCTACTGTATAACTTCTACATCATTCTTCATTTCGAAGTGAAGGGTTGTTTGAAACAACTTGTTTCTCTTCCGACATTAATCAGCGTCCTCGCAGCCGAGATAACACGATGTCGTCTCGAAAATGGTGCTGTGTGGAAATTGTTGGGTCATTTCGGACGTTGTAATTTCATCTGGAAATTTTCATGAAAACTGTTTAACAGAAGGAGAACTGTTTTCCCGTTCCGCCGGCAAGCGGCGGAATTCCCGCTTGATAGAGCTGAGCATTTGGTTATCTCAGGATACGAAAACCAGATAGCCTATATATAGGTCGAAAAAGTCGCTAAAAGACACACTTTGTTTTAAGCATAAAAACAAAAATACAACTTCTCCCGAGAATAAGTCTGGCAAGGAGTAACATAGTATTCTGTAAAAGTTTCCGGAAATCGATTTTGAAAAACGATCCTAAGTTGGTGTTCAACTAACACAATTTTCAAAGCCGCAAACGATTCCGGAAAGAATTGCAGCAACAATTCTGAGTGCCGGAATTGAAAATCTCTGAGAGATTTTCTCTCAGAGACGTTAAGGTGGTAGTTTAGCCACTTCTTGCTCACTACAGAAGGGAGTCCCCTCAGCGGACTAGACTCTACAGTCACTAGAGTGCTAAAGCGGTAGGTTCAGTCTCTTATTGGTACCGCCATCCCCAAGAGAGTCGCATTTCCTTAATCATTGTTAAATTCCCATGGGTTGCTTTCATGTTGAATTTCCATTTTCGACAACCCCAAATCTCGGAGATGATACAACTCTGGTTATATAACTGACCAACTCAAGTTTTGTTCTTTCAGCCAGAAACGATATGTATTATGCGGGCTCCGTATACTCCCCTTCCAACTCTTTTCTTCCTTCTCCTTCACCATCTACATGTCTTTTCGACTCAAGTCGCCACTTGTCAACAAATTCCATATCACACTGGACGTTAACAAACTCAATCACGGTGTCGGTCTCAATCTCCAGACGAGCTGCATGATTAGTGGAAAGAATCCAACAATCGACTTGGGAAGGAGTATAGCTGTCATTACCGAGCTACCGACATACTATAGTATGTCGGTAGCTTGGATTATGGTTTTAGAGCTTGGATTTCCCCATCTTGCTTGGATTACCACACATAGCTTGGCTTACAGTGGTCAGCCCTCAACACGGAAGAAGCAGTATTGATGAAAAATTGCCAGCCAGACTCGAGTCGAGTCACCCGACCGAAGTGAGGGACTCTCATTAAGGGCACGGTCAGATCATCTGACTTGCATGGCTGTTGACTCGACAGTACCGATAAAAACGCTCAAAGTTGCGAAGGAAATAAATAAAACAGCAGACCGTCAAAGGAAAGAATCATCGACGCACTCAGTTCTTCTTGGACATAATGTCCCGATAGTATTTTTTAGGACGGATACGCTTGGCAGCGAGTCTGCGTTGAACATCTAGACCGACTTTGATAAGCTTGTCATCCTGCCAGTGTGGAGCCATTATCTGATAAGATATTAATGAAGATGCATCCTAGTTGTTATATAAGTGACTGACCTGAATGCCGAGGGGCATTCCTTCCTTGTTCTGGCCAACTGGAATGGTTATGGATGGAAAGCCAACCAGATTGGTCGGCCATATAAAGCGTAACATTTCCGAAACTCTTGTCGGATTGAATTCACCTGATGAACAAAAATAACAAACTCATAGTTGATAATAATCTATGAGCGTGAGGCCCCAGAGTGGTGTTAAGTACACGGAACGTTAGCTTACCATATTGAAAGACACCCGAGGGGATCTCCGGGGCACCGTAGGCGATAGTCGGCGTGATAATGAAATCAACACCTTTGAAAACTTCATTCCTAAGCGAATCCGGCTGTACCCCAGCAGACGGCTTATGGGCTCACCATTGTTGGATAGCCCAACCACGCAGCTTAGGTATAGCATCGACTACATCCTTTTTCTTAACAATATCTCGACCAAGAGCGAGAGATATCTAACAACACGGGGTGTTCCAAGTTACCGCAATTGATCGAGTCTAACCTGTGTATTGTACTCGTAGCCATCCAGTGGCTGGTCAGGATGAGTATCGGCGAACTCCGTGGCGATAGCGAAAGCTGAAAGAGCGCAGCAATCACGGATTGAACCGATACGGATGTCACTTACTATGAGAGAGAGCCTGATCCTGCATATCTTTCATACGAAACTCATGACGATCCCATTGATCCTTCATAGCTTCTAGTGCAGTATTGAAGGCCTGAGACGATAAGAATAGACAAACTCGATAGCCGAAGGGACCGTTCATACGGATTGCGCTTCTTCACTGCTGAACTTCACCCAGTCATCAAAGACGCCAACTTTATATTTGCCTTTAGGAGAGGGAGTTAGGAGAGCATTAAGATGCATCGGTGGCATTGTTTTCTTGCCAGCGGCTTTTTGGTAGAGACCATCGTAGAACTTCTACGGTAGAAGTGCTGACCTCCTAACAGGTGATGTCTCGCAGCAATCTGAGCTGCTAGTAGACGTACTTTTGTATTGAACATTCCCAATAACACTCATAACGTGCGCGACATCGGCTACATTAGCAGCGATTGGTCCACAGTGCAGGGTGGTGAAAACTTTTAGTTCTTCATTGTCATAACGAACCTAGCGGAATCTTTATTGTGAGATCGGGAACGAGATGGTGAACTCACTCTGCCGAAGGTAGGAGCAAGCCCAACAACTCCAGACCAAACAGAAGGGATACGAATAGAACCACCACCATCAAAGCCAATGAAGAATAGAGCCTGATCAATAATACATTAAAACACTGCTGGGGCTGTCTATACCATTCCAGCTGCTGCAGCAGTAGCAGCACCCGAGGAGCTTCCACCAGTGAAGCGGCGGGTGTCAAAGGCATTGAGGGGTCCTTGGTACCAACCTAAAAATGCGTCAATATAGAGCTTCTGTTAACCGTAAACCACCTACTGTTGTATCCCAGCGGGCTGATGCCTAACTCATGCATCGTTGTAGTTCCGATGAGAATAGCGCCAGCATCGAGAAGGGCATCAATAACGGGATCGTTTGTCGTCTAATCACAGAACAAAGTTGCCCAAGCATCCAAGCTGGATGTTGTGAACGATCCAGCTCACCTTTATCGGCAGAGACTTCGCCATTCTCCCCTTTGGATTAATGTCATCAAGCAGCTTTTGGCCGATAACCTACAGAGAAAATTCTCGGATGTGCGAGTAACAATGGTCTCACATTCATTTCATCTTTAACACCAAATGGTATGCCATCAAGCATGGATTTTGGTTTGCCTTGTCTAAACCTCTCGGCGCTAGCTTTGGCCAAGCGATTGATCTCTTTAACACTATAAAGCTCTTTGAAAGCTTTTAGAGTTGGATTAAAGTCTCTTACGGCTTGAAGAACATTCTAATCAGAACACCATAGCTATTTGAGAAGGCTTATCTGTGTACATCAATGATGTCCACTGGATTGGCTTCGCCCTTCATATAGGCCGTGTGCAAATCCTCAATGGACCTGTACGGACTGCCAATGCCCGAACCAAAGTACCGAGATACATTCTGAGCGAGGGGATAACGACCCAACATAATTTAATCGAATATTCCGTTTTACCTTCTTGAGTTGGGCTTCTTCTTTACTATAGTATTCCTGCGCCTTCTCATAATCTCGATTGCCTGAGCGGGCGAAGTCAGGCCAAATGATAAGTCTACCCGAACTGACTCAGTGGTATCATGGGGAACTTGACGGGAGCGATTTTTGGGCTGACCTCCTTGGCGACCGTTGGAATACATTTTATCTGGCAAGAGACTCTCACGGTTCAGAAGCAAACCTACGCCATTCATATTGAGCATCAAGTTACGTAGTGCCGAACCTGTGGTCTTCGATGTTGCTAGTCCGGCGTAACTCTGAAAGTGAACCACAGTCAGGAACACAAATAAAGATTGCTCTTAATTTACCTTAAGTTGCCATCCGGACATGCTAGGGGCGGATATTGGTCTCATGTTAAAAGTAGTGACGTCAAGTGGATTGCATGTGTAACCACCACCAGCTTGACCCTGAAGGTCAAACAAAAAGCGATTTCACGTGATAGCCTGTTGGCTTCGTACCTCTTGCATTAAGAACGGCGCTATGATCCAGATAAGACGAGAAGAGCACATTACGAAGCAACCTGAGACTAGAATCTAAGGACGTGGATCACAATTCGATCATCTTAACTGATAAATTGTATCCAGAGACTAGGGAAAGTGTGACCTCTTCTAAGCGCCTTGGCCTCCACTGCACACACGTGCAAGTAAATCGAAGGAACTCTGGTCTTTTGGGAGGTTTTCTGAGGGTAAAAGCCTCAGTTGAGCGGATAGCGACTAGTCTGGACGAATTTAATCATTGAGTGGTGACGCTAGACCAAGACGTAACCATAGGACTCATAAGCGGGTAATTTCGATTCAGAGTTCGAGGAGCGCGCATTGTGTTGACCGGGGATGAGCGCCCATAAACAGCAGGTGAAGCTCCGGCGACTATGCCTGACACATGCAGCATATTTGAGCGTGTATGGCTATCTTGCTCTGCCTACCTATGCACTTGGATCTCACGGCTTTCTCGAAGTTGCTTGAGTGATACCGTAGTGCCGCACTACTAGTGCGTAGTCTACTCGTCTGATGCAGGCCAAGTAGCGCGCAGATTCTGGGCCCCAGAACAGCGCCGGTGCCAGGTTGGCACTGCCACTGGCAGTTGTGCCAGCACAAGGTGCGATGCCCAATACCTTACAAGTAATTGAATATGCAATACTAGGTTTAGAAAAGTAGGAAGCTGAGAGCCGTCAGTAATGGCTACGCTTTTGGAAGGGCTTTTATTCGCTCCGACAGCAAGACGAGTTTTTCATAACTCCCGATTCACAAGCCTCACGAGTATCGTAAGCCCCGGAGCGTCATGAGCGGAGCACCGCACGGCAAGTCCGGTACCTCAAGAGAGCTTGGGCATGCCAGGACTTAACTGATAAATCAGGATACGGACCACACGGCCCAGTCATTTGATAAGTTACTTGTACTTACGGATATGATACGTCCTATCATATCCGTAATTAAAATTACTTCTTGTGCTGGTGAGCCTTGGATATGATCTTCCATGTGTCTGTGGGTCGCAGTGATCGGTTTCTAATCGTTGTGAATCTGCAGACATGGTCTAGAGGCTATCAAGTATATTTTCATGATGGCTAGGTAAAAATGCCGTACCATTACCTCGCCAGGCCTTAGGCCATGCCCTAAACTGAAACTGACGAGTTCTGATGATTCAGAAGTTCTGAGTCAGAACTCGTACTCCCTTCTGGACTCCAAGTTGGGCAGTCCAACTACGACGTCATGTTCCCAGCAGCCATCGAGTTCCTTCAAGCTAACCATGCAACAACTAATGACCATGACAGAGTATTCGGACACCTGTCGACTATCAACTTGATGGCAACTAGAGGGCGTTAGGTCGTGTAACATGACTCATGGACCATGAGTCGTGGTTCAGTTCTTGAGTACCTGGACGACTTGGAAACCGCCATATCTATGGGGAACTCCGTTCTTTACATTCTTCATTGTTCATGCCAGGCAAGTCCTCCACGAGGTCTCACTGATCATCTGCGTAAGGTCTCCAATCAGCAACAGTTTAGCATCCGTGATGTTTCTGAGCTTGCTATGGCTCTTCAATATTGGCAAGGTCTTCTCTGCAAGAAGCTAACCCTCTTGCTTCTACATTTTTTCCGCCTACCACGACTCCCAACAACTGCACTGTATAGCTCACGCAATTGCTGTCTATCGCATAACTTTCGTACCGCCGTATTACTAGCTTTCTTTACTCTCAAAAGAAAGCTATACTCGTATACGTGATATTCTGCTCGTTACTCAGTGAGTAATACTCACTCTCTCTACTGCCCTACTCGTTAACTATGAGCCCAATCTATAATTGTTGTGTTACCATTACGCTATCCCTAACGAGATAGTGCACAACCCTACTCTCAACGCAGACTAGGCGTCGCGGAGTCTCCAACTTCATATATCTTGAGGATATCTGGAAGTTCCATCAGTCCGACTAGACTTCAATTAATGATTGACGAATCTATCATTGCACTGAAGAGCGCGCCGAGCCTTCTCGGCTCCGGGCACGGCTCCTAAGGAGTCGCTCCTTATGCCTCTCTGACAAAGACATTGTTAGTTGTTCACTGTTACTTTGATACATCTTCTATTGGGTTTTTTTGTAAGAACGGTTGCGTTTTTCGGGTGTTTAACTTTCATAAACTTCATTGTCGTGTACTTGCACTTCGTACCCCAAGTGCGACCCGTTATAGTCATACACTAAATCATCATACACCGTATGATCATACACTGTAACTTCATACACTTGGTCTTAATTCTACCATAGTGCTAGAGTTGCTAGTAGCCGTTCCCTGAGTTAACGCAAGGTTTAAATATATAAAAGCTTTAATACAACTTTACAGTATTTAGCTAGAGCTAGTTAAAGTCGCGTCGCGCTAGGGAGACATCGCTTGAAACACAAAAGTGGCAAGGCGACACAATTCACACAACACATAGTTCATACACTGCACGTTCGTACACTTCAACTTCTTTCACCGAAGTGGTATACACTTTCATTTCATCCACCGACTGATTTCGTACACTCCTCGATGGTCCAGCTCAAATCCGTCTCAAAAAACGTTGGGAGGTGAGCAACGGAGACGAGCGTCAACCAACTTGAGTGAGTGACTCCCGGAGACGAGCGTCAACCAACTTGGGAGACGAGCGTCAACCAACTTGAGTGAGTGACAACGGAGACGAGCGTCAACCAACTTGAGTGAGTGACTCCCCCTTTACCGAGGGAGTGGAGGGTGGGACAATTTGAAGGTATACTAAGCCCGTCGGCACGACCAGGCTTGATACCAAGAGATCTCAGACAGAGACTTCTAACATTCTGTCGATTCTAACAACCGTACGCATACGCACCGTGACATGGATCTGACGTGGCGCTCGGCGAGCGCTGCTTCCCCATCAGAGTGTATGATAGCACAAGCGTTGTCGTGCAGCGCATACACTCCTCGATGGTCCAGCTCAAATCCGTCTCAAAAAACGTTGGGAGGTGAGCAACGGAGACGAGCGTCAACCAACTTGAGTGAGTGACTCCCATCGTGTGACACTCAGAATCAAGTTGTTGGAAGAGAGCTCTCATTCCAAAAAGATTCGAGTCACCAAAAGGAGTTGCTCACCTTGCTCCCACAAAACAATCAAGTTGTGTCAAACCATATAAATTGTTTCATCCATTTCAGTTATACCTCGGTTACTCACCGTACTACGGCGCTACCAAGCCTAACTTTCTAGTTCGACGCACTAGTAGTGTGGCACTACCGAACCGAACTTCCCCATGTCAAGGAGAAGAGGTGAGGTAGATGATACTCGTAGAATATGGCAAGGTGGTATAAGATGTCGAAGACATATGGTCCAGAACCTGTGACTAACGCAACCGCTTACATAGGGAAACTGTAACTGAGAGAAGTGCCCGCAGTAGATCGTGATCAACCAATAGTTGACTCAGCTAATGCCGCTTGCTCTGTAGACATTTACGAGCACATCGATTTAAGTAATGAAGCTTGGTAGTGGAAGATTTCCAGCCACCGAATTTGTCAATTGTAGAGCCTGGGACATTAGCGAGGACCAGATCAGTTGTGAAACCCCGGCGGAAAGCATGAGAACTAGCATGACCCGAGATATCGGGTAGAGCTTTGGAACAATGTTTGAGAAGCCGATTGAAGGTAGACAACGAGATTGATTCGAGTTGATGGTCAACAACTATCCGTGCAGCCTCTACAGGGCACAAGTCGCTTCCCGTAGAGGAGCATGTACATGACCGATGCAGGTGGGAAGGAACTGAACTATTCTTTCGGCGATGTAGTGTCAAGTACACAGAAGACCCCGAGAATAGAATGTCCCGATTACTAACATCCAAGAGTTCAGATGGTATCCGTAGGCCAAAGCTGTAACCAAGAACGCACAAGGCACTGAAGAGGATTAAGTTGTTAGATCGAGCTATGTCAACGATTCCACGAAGGTGACGAAAGGATAGAAAAACCTTCGGATTACGACGTTGATTCAGCACCTTTAATGCGCCTTTGACCATCAGGTTGGTTAAAGGATCATCAAAGTTGATACGGAGAGATAATATTTCATGTATTTTCTTTATAACTGAGACATAGCGGACATGCGCCTGCTTGGTGGTAATGAATGATCGAATAGCATTAGACGACACCGGGAAAATCGTGGTTCGCGGAAAGTGTGACCAATGCCAAAGTAGGAAGCATTTGAGTGCCGATCGATAAGACTTCCAAGTCGTAGGAGACAAGTGGGCCAGTAAGAGGGAGTGCTCTTGGAAGGGTAAAAACGGCAAATCTTCAGCTAACAAAGCCGCCTTGAAGTCGGGATGAGTGGTAAGGATCTGCCAACGTATCTCTGAAGAACGAGATAGACCACGTGGGGCCCACGCCCAAAGGTCTCGAACAGTGAAGACAGATTCCAAGCGAAGTGCATCCAAGAGCTTTGTAGGGTTCTTGATTATTCCCAGAATCAAGGGAGCCACCAGAAGTGGGGGTGAACGGTGAGACATCTGATGTAGTCTGCTTAAAGTACTGAATAACTGAAACCACCAGTAGTTCACAAAATATGAAGAGAAAAAAAACCATTAATCTCAGTTGGAAAAGAATATTTCAGAAGTCATTAACTATAGTCCCGTAACACTTTTTACCGATTGCAGTCCAAGCCCGCTATCGACAGCCCAGGCGGGTACAATACCCGGCAACTTTACAGCACCCCGAAGCCACGGTGTGTTATAATCACCTCGAGACGGAGCGTCGGCGGGATTGGCTGAAGAAGAGACATGAGCAATGTAAAACTGAAGTTGATGCAATGAAGCTACGCGTAACCAGAGAGAATGGACAGCCAGACCAAGAGCATCAGATGTGCTCGATCCCTTAAGCAAGGCATGTTCAGCAACCCTGCTATCGGAGAATATCAAGAGTGGTCTGTTTGCAGCCATAGTGTGGAAAGTCTCGAGTGCTATACCTATCCCAATCAGTTCTAAAACGTTGATGTGACCAGAAGAGGAAGTTTGAACTACAGAGAATTGGGCTGGAAGGTTAAGTTGGGGAGGGGCATAGACTGCTATCTTGCCAGAGGAAGTAGCAGCGTCCGTGTAACAAATGTACGGACTGCGGGTATTCAACAGCCTTGCGGACAAATCGTTACAAGTTTGTGACGATGAGAAAATGTCCAATAGAAGTTTCACTGCAGAACGCACGTTCTCGTCGGAAACCTCTATACCCAAAGCTTTGCGTATTAGGACGCGAGCGGGACCCCGACCTGCTCGGCCGTAGAGAGCCTCACACGCAAAGGACACTTTGCCCGCCAGTTTGGAATCAACCTGCGACTCACGAAGAAGCACAGATGTCAATGCCGACCGCAAGCTCTTTCGTCTGTCATCCGTCAAGGCGACTCGGACTTTTCCTTCAACCAGATCGACTAAAAGTCCCAACAAGACGACAGATGAGGATGGTGGGACGTCTTTTTCACGCTTTATCT
Source organism: Perkinsus chesapeaki (assembly GCA_013115145.1). NCBI lineage: Eukaryota > Perkinsozoa > Perkinsida > Perkinsidae > Perkinsus > Perkinsus chesapeaki. The sequence goes on from JAAPAO010000708.1 coordinate 10,281, forward strand.
CTGCTCCAATGAGGTGATTGATGAATAAGAAAAAATCATGTGCACCATTACCAGAGAGAGTGTGTTCGACAGCAAAAAAATCATCCATATAGGCTAATTGATTGATCCAGCCAAGGGAGCGACTGAAATGTGTAATCATCTCTGATAATCTCAAATAGTTAGAAACCGATGCTACCGCCCCAAAGGGGCATCTTAGGGGCACCACCACCTTGGGCTCTGATGTCGCAGTTAAGAACATCCCACAAGCGCGCCAAGCATCTTCGCATTTTATAGGTAGCTGCCTATACGCCGACTTATGGTCGGATCGAAATATAGTCTGTGGTCCCCTGTGCTGGAGTTTCCTGGAAACTTCTGCCACGTGTAACAGTCTAGGGAACTGTACCTTGTGGTATATAGTGGCAGTGTCGTTGAGTTTAACTCCTGAGGTCCTGTAAGAGTAGTTAGATATAAGACGAACTTTATCGTGCTGCTGTACCGCAAAGAGGGGAGATATGAAATTGACGGCGGCCGGGATGTCTTCCAAGGAAAAGGGGCCGATGGCTCGAAGTAGGCTAACCTCGTTGTGAACATCTTCAACGATGGCTTCGTTCATCAGTGGATTGTCGAAGTTGTTAATGAGATACGAGTGTAAGGCCTTAAGAGCCGGAGTTGTGAGATGGAGATCTTGTGGAGAGTGACGGGCAATCTTCGGCTTAGGGGATACAGGAAATAAACCACCATCTGGGATGACCCCCGTTAATGGGAATCCTAAAGCCAAGTCGAAGACGATGTCTTCGTCACGAAACCTAGTCACCTTTACCAATTCGATGATGCGATCGAGTTTCCAGTTTGAAAGAGTCGGCCTTATAAATCTAGATTTGTAGGCAATTTCTTGGCCACACTTTGTAGTTCCTAACCAGGAATGTAACTTGAGTTTGTTGTTTGCTCTCAACCAGTTGATATCTTCTGGAGGGAGTTCGTTTTGCACCGCTACCGTGGCCTGCAACATCGATGGCAGCTCTACTCTAGGGGGTTCGATAAATTGTTGTTGTAGAGCCCACTCGATGTGTTCTGCGGGTGAAGAGACATCCGAGGCCCGATCTTCTGCGTGTATAATGTTGTACACACTTTGGCGGGCCGACGGGTAGCCATATGTAATATTAGGTCCTGCTTCTAGTCGAGGGCGGATTACCAGGATGCCTTGGAAAGCCACAACTTCAACCAAATCAGCCAAACGAGCGTGGATTAAAGCTTGCTTGGCCTTGCGCAGAATCTCATTCATCTTGCTGCGCCTTCCACCCCGACGTCTTTTTGGGCTGGGAATCTGGTTGTTGGAGGCCATTATGTCGTAGTGTTAAGAAAATTTTTTCTGACTTAAAGCCGACTGCTCGGAATCCTGTGGAACTCAAAACTGATGGTTCGATGGGTTGATAATTATCTGATGATCTACTAAGTGATGATCTAATAAGTGATGTCATCACTTGATCATTGATCAATTTGTTGAGCTAAGTTAGGTGTCGTAGGCGGCCATGGAGAAGCTATTCCTTCTCTTCATTGGCCTTCTCATTCTTTTCCTCGGACTGCCCTTTCTTTTTTCCGGAAGAATTCCACCCGTACCAACTGTTCCAGTTGCTATAGTGATTCCCAGCGGAAGAAGAGTTCCAACGATCATTTCTTCCAAATCTCTTTGGGAAGGTTGACGACCCTCCTACTTTGGTAGGCGGGAGTGAGAAGCCTTCGAACCGGCTAAGTGCAGAGTTGAGGGTGTAGTTGACGGGCTGTGGTTTAGATAGGTCACAGTTGAACACTTGGTTAGACTGTACCAGTCCGAGTGCTAGAGTCGTCATCTTCTCAAGTTCATGACGGGCATTTTGGGTGCCGTTAGTTCCGAAAGACTTGTCGGCCACGTTGCCAGCTATGCTGATAGCCGTCGCACCAGTAATGACCCCTGCCTGAGCCAATCTTGCCCCGAAACCTATGGCCGCCATGTTGACTGACGCTAGCGGGAAAACCTCAGTTGTGCCATCAATCGTGACACCTTTCACGCGGAGCCAAGAGCTAGGAATGTAAGCGTACCATGCTTGATCGAGATAGGACTCGAGGGTACACCAGCGGTGGTGTAAGGGGGCGAGAAGGTGACCGGGCATAGGGTTATCAGGAGTGGTGGCTGTTTGCCTCTGGTACAGGGGCTGCTTATGATGGTCTTGAGGCTGGCGGACTTGTGGATCGGCAAGGAAATCACGGATCTGTGAATCAACGTCTGATAGTGATATATCACTTCTGCGGTTGGGCTTGGCAGACGGAGTCAGAGGAAGGAGGGGCGGAGGTTGCTCCTGTCTGCCTCGAGGGGAGAGTCCGGACATGTCCTGCAAGGGGGGTAGTTCAGAATCGTCCGAGGAAATAGGAGTAGGGGGCTGCTTTCTTATAGGCTTGGTAGTAGGAGGCTTCTTAGGTGCCGGTTTCTTCGCCACGGTCTTCTTTCTCATGGGCTTGTTGACCAAGGGTCCGGCGGGCAGAGCTGCCTTGCGTTTCAGAGTAGGAGATTTAGTTGTCTTGGTAGGCATTGATTAAACCCAGGGGGGAAAAGGAGGGGACTGAGAGGGGGGGCAATCTCCCAAAGTTTCTGAGTGAAGCGAAGAGGGGGGAAAGGGGGGGCTGAGGCGTGAGCCTCGTAGGCCGAATGGATTGGCGAAATAGCACCGTCAAGCGGCCTAGCCGCATCAGGCAGTGCTACGAACACCGATCCATGGATGAGGAGGGGGGGGCAAGGTTGCCCCAGGAGCTCAGTGTAAGAGCTGGCCACGGCACATGGCAAGTAATACATGGAAGTATTCCTGAAGTATCGTGTGAGCCCAGGCAAGGGGCTGGTCGGCACGACCAGGCTTGATACCAAGAGATCTCAGACAGAGACTTCTAACATTCTGTCGATTCTAACAACCGTACGCATACGCACCGTGTCATGGATCTGACGTGGCGCTCGGCGAGCGCTGCTTCCCCATCAGAGTGTATGATAGCACAAGCGTTGTCGTGCAGCGCATACACTAACAAAAATTCCGAAGACTCATTCAAATTTTACATACTGAATGGTAGGATCGAACCTGATATCTTGGGTGTATAACGATTGGTACACATAAATTACGTACACATGAAACTCGTACACAGAATTTTTGACTTTCGACTGGTACACCAAATTCCCGTACACTCAAATCTCTGATCGACAAAATGTGATACACCAAAAATAGGTTCAGGGCCAAGTAGTACACAAAAATTCCGTTCATATGAGTGTCGTACACTAAGATTTGGTTCAGTTTGATTTCGTACTCCTCGAACTCGTACACCCGATGACTCGTACATTTTTTCGTACGTTTTTTTCAGTTCAGTAGGGAGATTACTAATTTGTCAATGCAAAGGCTGAGCGTTCAGTCCCCAGAGGCGACATAACTGGCAAACTTTGTCTGTACGGCGGAGCAATTAGCACTTCTGGGGAGATCAATATTGAGTCAATGCGACATTGAATTTTGTAGTCGGATTGCTCTAGTGGTATATTATACCATATGTCCATGTCAGATAGCACTTATTAAGTGCTATCTGACATGGACAAGGTTCTAGGTTCGGATCTAACCCGGGGTATTTTCAGTTCATGGGAGTGTGAGGATCTGAAAGCCTGGGGTGAGTAAGCTTGGAGTTGGAGCGCCCGCGGAGCCGGGGCGAAAAATTTTAAAAAGCAGTTGATGCGGCCGCATCAACTGGCTTTTAAAAGTTTTGGAGTGTACGAGACGAAAGTATACGAGATATGCGTGTACGGAAAAAGTGTGGATTGAGATTTTGGTGTATGAAATGGGGGTGAACGGAATGAAAGTGTACGAACCTTTAGTGAACTGAATACAAGTGTACCGAGCTTATGGAAACGAGATAATAGTGAACGTACTACTTTTGGTGGTCGAACTGCCGATGATCTGAATAGGAGCGAACGAGCTGACTGTGTACGTGTTTCAAGCAATCGAGTTGAGTATGAACGTGATTTATGGAGATTGAACATTAAGTGTACGTGTTTTTTGTGTACCAATCGTTAACATCCCGATATCTTAAGTTCGTAAGATGCAAGCGTAGCGCTCTACCTACTCAACTATAGTTAGGTATAATACAGGTTAACGTAGTTGACCCAGTTTACTCGGGGATTACCGTCCGGAGCGTGTTACTTGGATATTTATAGTGTGATAGCATGCGCAGCGCCGTGTCACCACGCGTTTTTGTGATAACACAATCATTTGTGTTTCGCCCCAATATCAGTGATACCGTATTATGTGGAAGCCGTTCAGACTGGTTGTAGCACGCATGAGAAGTGCGGCGTGCACTATGGCAGCCATATGTGCTGTTGTTATTGTTATTTCTTTACCCACCCGCCCTAACTAGTGAAGCGTCTCTCCATCAGGCTACTGATGCCTCTAACTAGCACCTTAACTATCCAATGCAGTAGGCTATTTTCGGGGCTAGTTCGGGGTCAGTTACCAGACTGGCTGAGCGCTATATACCTCAAAAATTGGGAACCCACTGGCTTAACCTAGCCAACCAGCGAACGTTTCGCGGGTCGCGGGTTACAATTGAGGTATTCGACACCCTACCGCTCGGGAGGAAGGACTCGGGTAAACTTATCAGTTTACCTAGTATGGGTGACGCAATAACAGCGACGCTGTCAGTGACAGCCTGTCACCGTGACACCAACTCAAGCCACGTTTAGCATTCATGCCTATCCAGCTGGAGGGTGGCGGTTCGATCCTAGTGAGGTGGGTTTTGTGAGTCAGCACCGCTGACTCAGCAGGGATAGGGAGAAAAACTCGAGGAATCGGGGGTACCCAGTACCCGATGGTGACCGGCAGAAAAATTCTGGGAGCATAGGAGGATCCGAGACAATTTTGTAGGCCCTACAAAACGCTACAATGTAGGGTTGGAGCCGAGCTCCCCTTATAAGTAATGTAGGAGTTTGAATTTCATTTTTCTAGAGACGATTTGGTTTCATTTTTTTCTTTTCTTTTTTCCCTCCCAGCCTCCCGGTTTGGAACTTTTGCAACAGGCGATTTCGGTTGATTGTTGTCGGCTTCATATATTGGATCCTGGATCTGTCAGCCATGGTCGAAGTTAGCGACTTTCACGATACACACGATGTCACGATTTAATGTTTTCGGCTGATAGGGTTCAGGATCGGTAATCGACAATCCAATTGAGAATTGCTGCCCGACTTCTTGACGAATTAATCACGAATTATTCTGTATTTCACAATTTAGCGTACGGGCTTCGGTTTTCAGGCTTCGGATTCAAGATAATTATTCAGTCATCGAATTGTAGCTGCGTTTTTGTTGTAAATTATTATGAAAGTGAGGGTTGCACGGAATAAAAGTGCGACATTAGTGTGTATGATCTTCGTGTTGCTCCTGGTCGATCTCATAGTAACCCAACACTACCCTCTCAAGTGATAATGACGATAACAATGGAGTGACCAAAGGGAAAAGTTATTCTATTCTAACCATCTAACCTATGTACTTGCGTGCCCTTTAGCTACAAATGGAAAATGCAAGTAAGTACAAGTAAACAAGTTGGAGTCCGCGCACAGCAACATTCGTGTGTATGAACTTTGTGTGTATGAAAATTGTGTGTATGACGATAAAGTGTATGAACCTTATGTGTATCCCTTTGTCGTGTATCGTATAACTGTGTATAACCTTGTGGTGTATGAATCGGAGGTGTACGACAAAAAAGTGTATGAATTTTTTGTGTACGAAGAAAAGTGTATGGTACAAACCTGAACGAAGATTAGGTACATGAAACAGAAACACCCCCAAAGCTCGTGAGTTTCGCGAATTTTCTATTATGGAATACGAATTCGTGCGACACTGCTTGCCAATTAACAACGCAGTGATGGTGTCACATCCTCACAGTAACACAAGGTCGAATGAAACGAATGAAACTCAGTCGACTAAGCTTCTGAAAGGACATCACGCCAATTTGTATCAGGTCGCCTTCTTTTAAAAGCGACGGCCTTCTCGATATCCTGGG
>JAAPAO010000709.1:0-16233 GCA_013115145.1 Perkinsus chesapeaki
TAGGCACACCATCGTCTGCCAGGTACACCGCCGGCGCGTCCCTACCTCCCAGTCCCCGCAGTCAGAGGTTTCAATGGAGCGACAGAGTTCTGCACGTGTGCACAATAATCCTCCAAAATTCGCTGTCCAAATTTATGTTTCGATATGGCCGATGTTTTCGCAAGCTGCATGACACAATGGAGCCACCGGCGGATTAATGACGTATGCACGTTCGTTATCTGCTGAGCAGATTCTGCTCTCTTGTACAACAACAGCATCTGGAGTGTCAGCTGCACGCATGTACAAGCCCTCTGCGTCACGTCGCTAACTTGTAAGTGCTTTTCATCATGCGGCTACCTCTATGTTTCCTGTTATCTGCCCTCGCCTCGCGGCTGGTCACATCCTACCTTCCTCCTCCGGTGATCTGGACGGATTTGTCCTCTGAAGAAAAGGCCACAACCTACGTGAACTCGATGCCTATCGGCAATGGAGGATTGGCAGCCAATGTATTTGTCGATACCAAACCGGAAGGCCCACCAAGATTTGGTCTTTTGATATCTGACCAACGCGCATGGAATGAAGCCGGCGAGCTCATGAAAGTAGGAAAAGTCACTTTCGACCTGTCACCAAGTCCATGGGACTCCAATATCTCGAGAACTTCATTTCAAATGGTGAGTGTCTCAGACTTCCCGCCATTTGCTTTGTGGAGGTTGCCAGCTTTTAGTTACTGAATGTAAGCATGGGAGCCGTCGTAATCGATATAGGTGATCCAGCAACTCGCATCACTTCATACGTTGATGCCAACCATGACGTTCTGGTGGTAGATATCAGCTCCCCCCGAGGAGTGATTATTTCAACAACAGCTGAGCTGCTTCGTCCTGCCTCATCCGTGTTAGAACCACAGTTCGATTGTTCGGCTTATGACATAAGCGCCGACTCCTACCTCATCGACAAGGAAACTAATATCACTATTGGCTGGAGTCACCTGAACTATGGTGCCAATTTCACGGCACATACTCTGACACAGTTGAATCTCGAGCCTTTGTATGATACGACGGAGGACAGGCTGCACCACAGACACACAGCTGCTGTCTGGAACTTTTCTGAGCCTATGAACGAAGTGTCAGAAGGGACCGTCAAGACAAGGGCAAGTGTTAAAACATTACGAACAGTTATTGCCGTGGCTACCACCGAAACAGAGGCATCTACTAAGGCTCCTGAGGGTGCGATGACGCTTATTTGTGCTTATGATCCAAAACCAGCGTGGCAGAACCATACTAATTGGTGGGAGAATTTCTGGAATACAAGTTGGATAGAGATATCTGGTGAGAAGGCTGAAGCAGTGAACGAGAAGTATACTTTACAGAGGTATATCCAAGCCATACAGACTCGACAACCATATCCTTTAAAGTTCAATGGTATGTTGTTCACTGCACAGCGAGACAATCCAGACTATCGTCAATGGGGAGGCCTTAATTGGTGGCAAAACGCACGTATGCCATATTATAATATGCTTGTGAGCGGCGACTTTTCTATGCAAACAAGTTTGTTCAAGTCGTACCTGGCGACTCTTCCTTTTGCTATTGAAAAGACCAAGATATACTTCCCCGGCATGAAAGGCATAGCGGCTTACTGGGATGAATATGTCCACCCTTTGATTGGCACAACACATCCCCAGAGCTATGGGTGTGGTCGTGCTGGCAAAAGTGACCCCCCTATATGGTACTCCGATGATCCGTGGAATCATTATAACCTTCAGGGGGCGCTAGACCTCAGCTTTCTCATGTTGGATCACTACGCCTGGACTGAAGATGATGAGACCTTGAAAGAGAACTTGGTCTTAATCGACTCCGTTATTAACTTTTACAGTCAATGGAGGACTACTAAAGATGACAATGGTAAAATTGTTTTATTCCCAACACAGTCCGTCGAGACATGGCAGTGCCCTGGTTATGAGAACATGGTTGCTGGAGTGAACTGTACAAAGAATGACCAACCAACTATATCCGGTCTCTGGGCTGTTGTCACAAGACTCCTCAGGCTACCAGCGAGTCTCACTACTCCTGACCAACGTGCAAAATGGGAAGCCCTTTTATCTGTCCTTCCTGCTATACCTACTACTAAGTCTAGGGAAGGCGGCACAAAATTAGCACCGTGTGAAGTCTGTTCCCTTTTCGCGAGAAATGTCGAAAATGCTGATCTCTATGCTGTTCATCCGTACAGGAATATTACTGCAAAGTCCTCGGGACCCGAGCTCGGTCTGGCAAAAGCCGCCTATGACGAAAGGCGCTTTACTTCGGATAAAGGTTGGAATCAAAACGTAATGGATGCCGCTTTGATTGGCTTGGCTAGCGAGGCTGAGAGGATGGTTATCGCCCGAGCATCTTATCCTCCTGCGGATGGGTACCGATTCCCTGTTTTCGCTCCACACTTGCAAGACTACCCTCCATCGGGTGACCACTATGCTGTAATGAACAATGCTATAGTCTACATGTTATTACAACCTATGGACGATGAGTTGCAGAACATGATCTTATTTCCTGCATGGCCATGTCACTGGAATGTTAGCTTCAAACTGTGGGGCCCGGGAAGGACTGTTCTCGAAGGGTCACTTATTAATGGTCATCTTGAAGGTTTCAAAGTCTATCCAGCTACCCGTGAACAAGCGGTTGTTATCCGCGGTTGTCAGAGCTAGATATCTGAGTCGACAAAGCCTCTTCATTGTAAGTCAGAGGCGTTTTTCACAAGGTATCTAGAATGCGTTATATGGGACTTCCTATTTGAGGGATGATCCTCCTTGTAGCAACACCACGGTTTTTTTCTTCAACTTTGCTGCATCATCTTTTCTTCAGTCAGTTATCTCTCCTTCTGTTACAAGACACTTGCAAAAAACAGTCTTGTTGACCAACAGAACACTTGCGTTGATGTTGTTTACTGGTCTCCATGTTCTGGATGATATGGTAGCATAAAATAAGTAGTATCGTATGTGAGGAACATTGGCAGTGAGTGAGTCGCGAGTACGAACGACTGTTCATGGGGATCATAGTGAAACTCGTCTCTCGGCATGGCACTCCTCGAGCGCTATACACAACCAGGATCAAATCACTGTTGAGCAGTCTGTTCGCACCGCTTCTATTAATATCTGTTGCATCCTTCATTGAAGGACTTTCAATGACACTAGAGGATCCAGTAGAAAACCAGCAGGAATCCTGCTGCAGGATGGTCCGGGCTTTTTGCTGCTGGGGAAAGTTCTGAGTTAAATCCAACGTTAGTACCGCGGTAGTTGTGGCTCGCCCGCAGATCGGGGATAACTGATACTGGCCAACACAAGGCTTTTGGGGAATATAACAGGCTGCCTCGCCTGGTGAAATTGCTGTATCTTAGTTCGACCGTAGATAGATGAACTTCTTCTTCTTATTATTATACTGTTACAACTTTCTGAACCAAGGAACTAACACATCTTAAACCGTTAAAAGCAGTTGCAGCCGGTATCAAGGTATCATCGAACTAAATCATATATCCTGTGGTTCGAGGATACATCATATTAGAGCTTGTTGGGAAGAAGCCTTGCTGCTGTTGTTGTTGCTGCATTGGCGCACCATAGTATCCAGGATAAGCTCCACCCATTGGGGCGGTCGTCTGGGGCATCAACATGCCGGTACTCTGAGGAAGGCCTGACCGGACAAAACTTATCGATGCTACTTCGGACGAATCTAGTTTCGGTCACCTGTGGCAACAACAGGAGCTTGTCCGAGGCCGATCTTTCTGATGAGTTTGTCGAGCTTCTTCGCTGATACAGTTGCCTTCTTTCCCTTCCGGCCTAAAATCGATAAATACAACACAAAGACTGAACTCCCGATGATGCAGCACCCCACCCAACTTACGGTTCTTCTTTTTCTGTGCTACCTCATCATCCACTTCGTCCTCTCCCTCGGGCTCATTGAACGGATTTGTCGCTGATAAGTCAGGAGTCGAGTCCTGAGCAGTAATGAGGTGGAGTTCGTTATGCTCCGGCAATGTAACTTCTGGCAAAATTTCTATCACAGGGAACAATTTTTGCCTCTCGAATGAGACCAACCTTCAACTTTAACCCCCTTCCGAAGCCAACTATGTATTACGGGCTTCTTAGCTTTCTTGCTTGACGCCGATTTCCCTCCCTTCCACCACTCGTTATCCGTCTCGTCATCCTCATCTTCCGAATCGGAAAGATCTAACAAGCACTGAGATGCATATTGAACTAGGGGCTATTACCAGCCAAAGCGTTCCGAAGGTCAGGAGTTGAATTGAATCCAAGACTCTTGTCCAAAAGAGGTGAAGTTAGACTTAATGTTGTTGCGGGATTGGCCAGCATGTTCTGAGACGCTACCTGAACGAGCATACCATAACCGAAAAGCCGAGGGGAATGCCGTTTTTCATATTCCAAGGTAGGCTTACGTGCTGCATTGTGATGAGTCTGAGCTGGTTCATTTGGGAATTAAGATGCTGAAGTAGCTGAGGGTTTGCCGCTACCTGCGGGTTACCAAGCATCTGCGAAATCTGTGCCTGAATGACGAAATTTAGGCAAAGACATTTCTAGCGGTTGCGCATCAAACTTAGAAAACATCCCCTTCCAATACTACCTGCATCATCTGTATGAACTGCGCTGTTTGCTCATTCTGCCGGGCCTTTTCCGAAAGGTGCAGAGTCGTCGCTGGGGCCTCCATCGCAGCCTGGGCAATACCGTATCCCGGCAGTCTCGGAAAATAGAACTACACTTACCGACATAGTGTCGTATAGTTGTTGCATGAGCATTGGATTCTGAAGCATAGCTGGATTAGCAAGCACCTGACGACGATGATGTGGTTGGGGATCCAACCTGGCTGTACTACTACCGTGTCCAATTGGTACTTCAAGTTCACCAACAACTGCTGTTGCTGGGACTGGATCTAAAGCATAATGTCCGTAAAGAGAGATACACCCGAATAAGCCTTACAAACATCATCTGTTGTTGAGTCTGCATACTTTGGGGATTCATCATACCTTGAGACGGCATAGTTCCTGGGGGTACCATACCACCCTAAACGGGAACATAGTCACATCGGAGTAGTAGGAGGAGCACCCCATGCAGCAGTACTACTTGCATCATCATTCCTGGTGCAGTCTGTGGTGGCATCATATTATACGATTGTGGCGCACCGGCGGCATTATAGTACATCCCCTACCAACGTGCTATTACATCATCCCGAGTTCCGCCTACTACTGATTGAGTGGGCATCATCTGTTGCTGTGCCTGCTGTGGGTATCCAGGTTGCTGCTGTGGTGGGTACCCAGGTTGCGGATATCCTTGCTGCATAGTAGGTGTCTGATCATCTCCGCATCAGAAGGATATATAACCAATATACACTACTGAGGCTGGGGGAGCTTGTTGTGGAGGTGGAGGCGGAGGAGCAGCAGCAGCGACGGGCGTTTGAAAGAAAGGATCGTCGTATCTGATGATTCACCATGCAGGTACCTGAATTGACACTCCCAAGTATTACTCATCATCCCATGCTGGTGCTGCTGGTGGTGGAGGAGTAGAAGTCTTATGATGCTTCTTTTTCTTGGGGCTCTTAGGAGCTGGGGGAGGCGGAGCAGGTGCACTACTTGACCTAATACAACCACCCAGTATAGCGCTAATACACACTGCCATTGCATTTTACTTCTTGGAGCCTCCTCCAGTCCGTTTGATCTTATCCTCTGGTGAATCCAATACCTACTTTGTTTCTGATGGATCCTTGGTAAGATATGTTATTACATGATTCAATGCTCTATTTAGGTCACCATCGGCACCACTCCACATCTCAAGCAACCAATCGTCATCCAAATCATTGCCCATCAACGACTTGGCTTGGTTGCTGAAATTCTCAAAATCAGCGTCCTTAGAACGAAGAGCCATCAGATAACAACAAAATCTATAAAACTAGCAGCAAGTCACTGCTAGCAACAGGAGCAGCAGCGGCAGCTCCCACGAAACCGTTTCGCCATAACCTTCTAATTTACCATTCACCCAGTGGAGTCCATAGGCATAACTCGAGTCACCAACTGATTGCTCTATCATCTAGCATCCTAGTAGACCCTCGTTAGCCATGCCTCCATGATGGGCCTAAGTGTTGAGTACGCAAGTTACCATACAAAGTTGTCATTGGAATTTTGCGCGCGCCCTGATGATCGATTATGATCAAACGAGCACCTAAGGGAATCGAGAGCACTATCCCCGTGTTGCAGCGATTTGACTATGTCCGTCCAGCGGGGTCTCTTTCGCTTTACTCGGATTGTGAGATCTGGTGGTGGAGATGTTAAGCCAAGATGGACGCTTCCTAGCAAGGTAACGAAACTCTGATGCATAATTAAGTCCTTAACGGTGTTTTGAGAAATTCCTGTGTGGACTTCTTCTACCGAAGGACGGTATTGAGAATAATCGTTCAGGACTATTTGAAGTACTGCTATCAACCATCAATCCCTGATAAGCATTATTTTGGTGCCCATTGGAACTATGTTCCAGCCACTATGTGGCTCAGAGCGAGAAGACCAGCCATGGAGAATATCGGTATGCTCCTTACGCAATACTATTTTGACTTCATCTGAATCTGAAATCTCTTCAGCAAAGTCTATGTATGGCGTGGTAAAGGAATCGGCACAGCAAGTAGTCCGACCATTGGGTCAATTCGTGCAGTATAACTGCCCAGGTTTTTTGCAAGTAATGAGTACCTAGTTTTTTGTTGACATAAAATTAGTTATTTTCTTAGAAAGTAGTAGCCGTCTTTGGCCTGTGGATGGCTTATTCATTAACCCTAAGATACACTTATGGAGATATGAATAATAACTGGTAACGTACAGTAAGTACGTCCTATCCAACCATACCGCCGAGATAGGTTCTATTTGGACAAGATGCATTCCTATGCCCAGGCCAATGAGCTCGCTGATAAGGGATTCTGGGACACGAGACAGCAGGCGCAAGCGAAGAAGGTAAGTTCAGGTTCGCCAATTCCCATAGTTAAGTGATGCTTAGGAAAAGGAGTACAGCGATACCTGTAATAGACTTAACGATCTTTGGGATAAATCAATAGCTGAGGCCACAGAAGCGAGGAGCTTTGGCAAATTGTAGTCTGGAGATATCACCACTCGTGCTCGATACCACAATTTGTTGCAGATGCGAGGCATTGAAGGTTGATGAGGAGCAGCCACTTCCTTTGGAGGGTGTCCCGGATAAGGTTCAATGTAATACGGTCAAGCAGTTGTACTCGGTAGATCAGTGACATTCAGGGAGATTTGGCCTCATCCCCTACGGCGGCGATAATCCGGACACTCAACTTTTCCCTACTCCTGATGAGGAGCAGCCTGCTGGAGCATACCAAGTGAGCTGAATTCCGCCGGTCTTTTTTTCTAGTATTACATTACATTGTCAGTTCATGGATCCTTCAAGCTATGGTGATTACATTGAGAGGGTTGATAATAAGCCTAATCCCATCCGAAAAGCGAGGCAGATCTTCACCAGTGCGTATATGCCTCCAACTAAGTAAAGCTAATATTTTGAAGAGATTCTGTGTTGGCGATGCTGATGATGATGACTACGACAACGCTGGACACAGCTGTACGAGTTTTATGGTCGTTTCTTCGCGTGGATCCTCAGCGGTTGTGTTCCAAAGTAATGCATCGTTCCCTATAAGCTATGAATTTCACTTGTGCGGGAGCAACAGCATTCACTGAGAACTCCAATGGAAGGGTGTGCGTTGAACTCGTGAGCAACAAAGGGTGTCTCGCGAAGGAAGCACGCAGTGGTTTGGTGCTCAATTTTCAAAGGTATATAGAAGTCTGAATTCGAATTATAGACTAGGTTGCTCTCCCGGTTCGCGGAAGTCTAGCACGTAGTGGATCCGCTGGAGCTGCTCAACCTTTGCCATTTAGCGTGTAGATGGTTTATACTTTATCATGGTTTAACATATCATAAACTACGTCCTCGAGACCTCTATTGTTTCTTGTAACCCGTACAGTAATTACAACCCCTGTTGAACAGGGCCTATTCACTCGTCAATTTTAGCGCAACCAGCTCTTTCCATCGGAAGGGCGGGGCGGGTGCCTCCGATGGGGAACGAGTCCATGATTCCGGATTCATCCTAAGGGCTTTATTTGTATGAATCTAAAGATCTTCTCGTACTTGCTGACAGCTGTTCTGTCGAACGAAAGTACAGTGGAGAAGATCAGCGCCAGGTGTTTAACGCCATTTATAAGGAAGGGTATGCTATAAAGCATATGAAGCTTAACTGGATGAACAACGGTGAGTTGGGAGTTATTCTACTTCATGTTGGAAGCATCCTTCAAAGGTATCGCTTCCTTCCTCACCTTCATGCGGTTTGGAACTGCATTAACAGTCAAAAGTCTTGGGATCTTTTGGAAGATTTTGCCAACGGTAGTTTGAGTTTTACTTCACGGAGTTGACTCCCGCTATGTTTTCAGAGACCCACTCCCTTCAACCCCCTCACGGATGGACTCCAGGGTCCACAATCAATGGGAAACCCGTTAAGGGAAGTTTCTGATTTAACAAGCGGCGCTCTGCTTGTGCCGCACAAGCTGTGCACCGCTTTTGAGGAGAAGCAATTCCCAGATCGATATTCGCTTTTATAGCCGCTTGTCTCAGGGGTGGTAAATGCCCGGCAGCACATTCAGCCCCTTCGACTCGATGTATGTTCCTAGAAGTCATCTTCCCTCTGTTTGGTCTTAGTCGCCTTCACGCTCTTCTCGACCACAACATACGTTCTGTGTTAACAACATAATCCTAGGCAGATTCAAACTAGATTTTCCACAAACTTCAACAAGTCAACCTTCATGGTTTCAGAATCTTTCTAAATCGGCCATGTGCGTTCGATGAAGTCCGTTGCTCCGTGTTAACAGCCGGTTCCTTCCGCGTTGCTAGCTGAATGTGCTGAACGAGTGATGTGAGTCTCCGCAAAGAATCGTTACTGGTGAGACTCTGGAGTCACTGGTGACACTGTGTCGCGCGAACGCGCCAGACCACACCCGAAAAATATCTTGCATGCAAATGCAAGAAGATGAACAAAAATCCGTGCCGCTCGATTTTGTAAATTAATTACATATTGATTCCATGCCTACCCCAACCCTCCATGATGCAGGCCTTGCTCAAGGCGAATTAACTGGGAAGCCACGCTCTGTGATTGAGACGGTAAAGCTTGCAGCTAGCCGGCTCGCTGAGGTTAGACGACATCAACAAGCCTTTACACCAGTTATTGCCCGAGAGGATCCAGACGTAAGCCCAACAGAAACGCCTCAGTCTCGAAGTGAGGTTTTCAGGGGTCCATAGCAAGAATTCGCAGTGAGCTGCAGAATGTCCATGAGCGTCGGAGATTGGAGAGGTTACAAGCGGAACAACGCCAAGCCAATAACGATTTTTCTGGAATTGATGAGGGTGTTCCTATTACGCAGGTTATGCGTGAAGACCTCGTGAGAGGGACTGAGGGTGACCAAAGATTGAAAGAATGGCTCGATAAATATGTCAACTCATCCCAGTCATCCTCCGTCACGACAAGTTGAAGATGAATTTGAATTCGACAAAAGTGTTTTATGTGTATCCTTTTGGTGCCTCTATCGGCAAGTTGTTTTTTATATTTCTGGTACGTAGTCTTTTCTAGTTGCTATCGTCATCATTTGACTGTTCTTTGTGTATAGCATGGAACATAAGTGAACAATTGCATGGATGCTGAGTTAGTGACTTTGTAAACAATTCAACTGTTCAAGTTGATTAGTAATTAACAACCGTCAACAGTCTAACAAACAACTGAACGTGAAACAACTGCCATATTAAACGGGAACGCCTAGCACTATGCTGCAGCTATGACTCGTAGTCTGTGAGTCCCTAGGGCCCATCCACTTGATGGAAGAGGAGCCATGGTTGAGGGGTGGGAATTTTAGCAGCCAGTATACACAGGTTCGAGTATTGGTTCGACTGAGACTTTTACTGCCATTTCACAAGCTACGAGCGCTATGAACGGGAAAGGATGTATAAGCAATTTTCAGTCAACGATCTTCAACCGTCTTGCTAAACCCGTATGAGTGGTGACATTGACGACCTACCGAGTGCAGACTGCACTGCACTGTGCAGTGCACTGCAGTGGTCCTTCTTGAACAGGCACCTTCTACTGAAATTGCTCAAGTGTCCCACAGTGTGCCCGGCAATGCCGGGCCGACACACGAAGGGAACATCGAGTGTCAATTGGGGGGAAGTATCACAGTGATACTATCACCCTCGTCGTATGCCTAACACGCATTGCCTGCCATCAACGCTACATCATGAAGTGCATGACATGAACCCACATAAGCCATTTGAGAAGCTCGATCGAGTCAAGCGCGCGAAGTTCGCGCCGCAAACAGAGATTTCCACTTCAAACCAGTGAGTAGTTAGTAACTACCGAGTAGCTAAATATTACGGATCTATCTGCCATATTACGTGTGTCCGTTATCAATCATTATGGTCCGTCAACCTAGTCTTACTTGTTAATTGTAACTCTTGTCTTCTGTTTTAGTTGAAGAAAGAACAGTACTTTCATATTCTTTACTGTAGCCGTTGTGTCATAAAGTATTGCGTCGTTTTAAAGAAGAATGTAGAGGAAGGTGTTTAGTACATATCTTTAGCTTTCTCGAATCTGACCAACTCCGCCCGACCAACCAACTGACTCGAATCGAATCGAGCCAACCAATCATTGGTCACCAATGTGTACCTCAAGAAATTTCTCAGCCTTCGCACTAAATTTCACGGTATGGGTCAATTTTGAACTCAACTGAATGGGCTTCACGGAAAACTTCACTGTGCAATAGTGAGCAGTAATACCATCGTTACAATGAATAAGATTATCACGCACCATAACCCGCAGTTATTATGACGCGTGAGAACTTGAGAAAGACGGCCTCGGTTGTATGCAAGAGAATTCTGTGTTAGCGATGCTTGGTCATTCAACCCATCCAACAACTCGTTATGAAGAGCAATCTGAAAAGCTGAACAATTCGTATAGTATACGGCAATGGCTCCGCACCTCCTCAGATATCGCTACGGACATGGTATTCAAGTTGCTTACTGTACCCTCAAGCTCGTTCAGCTGCTCGTCTTGGTCCGCCATCATTCTATCTTGGACTGAAATATCACAGTATTGCTTAATGTTGCCTGGGCTCTAGAGCCCAGTTACTGGGTCCCAGTGTAGCTAACACCTTGCATAAGTTCTCTGTTGGATAAAGTTTCATGATAGTTGTCTGGTAGAGGCACTGCGATGTTGTTGGGCACATTCGAAGTTCGAGCCGGTGTGACGGTTTGCATGTCCCGAAACAAAATCTGAGTATATAAGGCAGTAAATTCACGAAGTCAACGATGACTGTTCACAAACTACCAACATTTTTCAACAGTGACTATTACAGCGCCGTACACGGAGATTTGGTTCAGTTCGATTTCGTACCCCTCGAACTCGTACACCCGAGGGCTCGTACACTTCTATGATTTTTTCAGTTCAATAGGGAGATCACTAGCTTTTTTTATCTAGAGGTCGACTCGACCTGGTCGAGTGTCCAAATCTCATAGGCGACATAACTGGCAAACTTCGTCTGTCCGGCGGAGCGACTAGCAATTTGTGGGGGAAAAAGTGAGTCTTATCCCAATTATTAGTCGATTCTTAGTTCCAAAATTGGTTTACTGAACGAGCGGAATGCAACATGAAGTTTCGTAGTCAGAGTGTTCTAGTGGTATAAGGCTCATCAGATGAGCCTCATCTCGCACGGGGAGGTGGTTGGTTCGAATCTGGCCAGGAGTATTTTCAGTTCATGGGAGTGTGCAGAGCTGAAAGTTTGGGGTCACCCCAATGGGGTGTCTAAGCTGGAGTTGTATTAGATTTGTAGTAAAATTTTAAATTTCAATTTTGAATCTTAGAATTTTTCGAGTGTACGAAATGAATGTGTACGAGATATGCTTGTGCGAAAAAATGTGGATTGAGATTCTGGTGTACAAAATCGGGGTGAGATAATAGTGAACGTACTTTTGGTAGTCGAGCTGCCGATGGTCTGAATTTCAGACCTGAATTTCAGTTCGCTCCTATTCAGACTCTGAATAGGAGCGAACGTGCACGTGTTTCAGGCAATCGAGTGGAGTGTGAACGTGATTTATGAGGTGAACGTTTATGAGGTTCGTTTATGTGTGAACGTTTATTTATCAAACATCAAGTCGACGTGTTTTATGTGTACAAATCGTTATACACCGACGATAACATATACGGTACTTCTCGTTCTTCTCGACTTCGGCATTAAAGGTGATAGGACTTTGACTTGCCCGCTTGTAAGCGCACATGCCCGCTCTGGGAGAGTGATTATCGGATGACGTCATGTGATCTTGACGCAGTCTACCGCTTGTTTAGCAACTTGAATCGAGAACGACCCAAATCTGCATTGCATGCAGAAGGCCCCGAGTTCAAACCTCGGCACGTCCACTACTGACAGTGTACATATCACAAGTTAGCGAAAGACCAAACACGAGTGCACTAGGAACGCCATGCAGCACCATCGGGCGGATCTGAAGTGCAGGCGGGTACCTTACTGAGCTTAGCATTGCCAGCGACATCGAAGCAGCTAGCTACACAAGAACCCGAAGATGCAGTTCCACCCCAGACAAGGCTTCAGTATGCTACACTGCGGCGGGCTTTTCTGAACGATTTCACACGGCATCGCAGTGACCTAGAGAGAGAGCTCGGTTCCATCACAGCCACCAAAAGCCTGAGTATCGATCACACCAGAGCTGGAGCTTCTATATCAATGGATAACAAGCTTGGCTACCTGGTGGCTTTGATAGCTGATGAGGGTTTCATTATGAGTGTCCTGGCGGTAGGTTCGTGCTCACTTGGGGAGCTTGCTACGGGATTACGAGAACTCAAAGGGCGAGTTCCCGTTGACAATAATGGTGATCCACGTGAGCCGTATTTCACCGTCTACTTGGATAGAGGATGCTGCGGCCGGGAGGGGGAGGCTGTTAAACGGTTGTTCATCAAGAATACCGGTTGTACTGTTAATCTTCGAGTTCGACTAGACTGCCTACATGCTCAAATGAGACTTACTCGCAGTGTCTCCTCAACGAACCACTGCCGCTTCGGGTTGTTCTGTAGAAGGATAGCGCGAGCTTTTTTCTGCTCGTCGAAGGAGGATGAAGAGAAGGCCAGGGCCGAGCATATTCAGAAAGGCGGAGACGGTCACCTCAGCCATGAGCAAAAAAGGAAACGAGTGCGAAGATTCATACCACAGCCAGAGTTACTAGAGAGCCGATTGGCGAAGGTGGTACAGCACTTCTACAGGCTCGATATTGACAGCGAATCTCATCATCCGGCCAGTAGTACGAGCGACATGCTGCAACAGAAGCTCTCCGAGCCGTTGCTCGGAGCATCGTTCTGGCCGACATACCGCAGCCTTCTCGGCCATGTGAAGGCCGGTTGCCTCAGCGATTTTAACGCTGAGGAGGTTTGCACCTTGGACGCGTCCGGTTCATTCCGGTGGTGTCGCGGCACAAACCGCAGTGAAAACCGGCATGGAGTATGGAGGAGAGACCTGTCCGGCGTGAGCATTTTGTCACCGACTATGATGGACGCCCGGTTGTTATGGCGAGGCGTTTTCGCGAACCGCCGCCTTCAAAACAAGCTCGACCCTGACGTGCAAACTCTCCCGATACCACTGGCGCCCAAAGAGGCCGGGTCGCAATTGCGGGGCCGGGTGAAGCTCAGCGATAACCCTGTAACGTTTGGGTCGGAATATCTTAAGGCTACCAACGAGAAGCCCTGTCAGACGACATTTTGTGAATGGTTACGAGAAGGCAATACAGGAGAGGACGAGGCAACTGAAGGGAAAGAACACTGCCAAGGTGAATATGAAGATGAGGGTTCCGACGATGGTTCATCGGTGTCCAGCGATACGGCTGAGAGCGCATCTGACATTGGTGAAAGGCTCAGGTCTCTTATGAATTCTGGGACTACTAAAGGCAAGATTCTCAAAATGACTGGACCGCGTGCTGCGCCACATCCGGTCCCTCTGTCGAAATGGACTCCGTTGGTTAAAGGCATTATCGGAGAGCTGGTCGCGGAAGTCGGCCATCAGAAGCCTGATGAGATCTATAAGCGCTACCAGAAAAGAGCCTTCAGTGAGCTACACGATGCCCTGGAAGGAAAATCTGATAAGCCTCCCCTACCCCTCCATGATGTCACTCCGCAGGACATCAGAGTGTACGCCCGTGAACTGTGTCGACTCCGCTCACATGTCCCTATCACTGTGAATGCTATGCAACAAGAAGTGATGCTGGAGCGAGAATTCCGAGTGCAGGATAGCCAGCAAGATATCGTTAGAGCCGAAATCAAGAGCGCTGTTGTGAATCTGGTAGGCAATAACCCTCCGGATCGTCCTGCACCAGTCACCGGAGACGACATTGTTAATGACTGGAAGGGGCAGAAGGCAAGAAAAGATAAAGTGAAGGATAAACCAGAGCCTCCACCGGAAAGAGATGCCTTGTCGGAAAGATGCCAACAAAAGGAGAATGACTCCCAGAATGGTAATAATATTATGAGTAGAATAGGAGTAATGAACTAATATGCGTAGGTAATATAGGTAGAGGTGGGATAATGAGCATGGTATGTAAGTTCTGTAAGAAGCCCAAGGCGAAGGGCTACAATGATCATGACTACAGCGACGGAAGCCGTTACGGAATATGCCCCATGCAGCCGCAGAAAGACATGCCCGATCCTGCAGTTGTGGCCTATGCTCGTGGTTCAGCGAAGGAGTTGCTGGTGGAAGGTATCAACGTGAAGAAGGGCACACGGCACTGTCGATTATGTGGTATACCTCTGAGCGCGGTTATACGAGATAAGGAGGGCAATTTCCTTCCTGGTCACGAGAGGTTTTCGGACGAAGAGCTTGTTTTCCACGACTGATTTTATGTTCATATGGTCAGGTTCATTGCTAAGAAGGCGAGGAGTGATACCGCCTCGCCGTGAACGAGGCTCGCTACACGAGCAAATGCAGCATGGTGAATATAAACGCAAACTTGAAGTTTGACGACACCAATAAAGCACTCTTTCATTTACTGTGAGGTGTTGGATTGAAATCTATCAGGATAGTGGGGTTTTCGAACTTTGAATAGTGTTAGATGGGATATTGCAGCCATAATAATCCTTTTTTTCTTCTTCTTTTCTCCCCCCCTTTTCCCCCTTCCTTTTCTCGATTTTTCCACCCAGCCGTGGTGTAGTGGTATCACGTCTGCTTTGCATGCAGAAGGCCCCGAGTTCAAACCTCGGCACGTCCACTACCAACTGTATACATATCACAAGTTAGCTAATAACCAAACATGAGTACACTAGGAACGCCATGCAGCACCATCGGGCGTGTGGTGTAGTGGTATCATGTCTGCTTCGCATGCAGAAGGGCCCGAGTTCAAGTCTCGGCACGTCCACTACTGATAGTGTACATATCACAAGTTACCGAAAGACCAAACATGAGTGCACTAGGAACGCCATGCAGCACCATCGGGCGTGTGGTGTAGTGGTATCACGTCTGCTTCGCATGCAGAAGGCCCCGAGTTCAAACCTCGGCACGTCCACTACCAACTGTATACATATCACAAGTTAGCTAATAACCAAACATGAGTACATTAGGAACGCTATGCAGCACCATTGGGCGTGTGGTGTAGTGGTATCACGTCTGCTTTGCATGCAGAAGGCCCCGAGTTCAAACCTCGGCACGTCCACTACTGACAGTGTACATATCACAAGTTACCGAAAGACCAAACATGAGTGCACTAGGAACGCATTGCAGCACCATCGGGCGTGTGGTGTAGTGGTATCATGTCTGCTTCGCATGCAGAAGGGCCCGAGTTCAAATCTCGGCACGTCCACTACTAACTATATAAATATCGCAAGTTAGCGAATAACCAAACATGAGTGCACTAGGAACGCTATGCAGCACCATCGGGCGTGTGGTGTAGTGGTATCACGTCTGCTTTGCATGCAGAAGGCCCCGAGTTCAAACCTCGGCACGTCCACTACCAACTGTATACATATCACACCTCGGCTCGTCCACTACTAACTGTATACATACCACAAGTTAGCGAAAGACTAAACGTGAGTGCACTAGGAACGCCATGCAGCACCATCGGGCGAGTGGTGTAGTGGTATCACGTCTGCTTCGCATGCAGAAGGCCCCGAGTTCAAACCTCGGCAC